>JAPMNP010717957.1:0-17794 GCA_029874935.1 Atherina boyeri | reverse complement strand
GCATGGATGCCCTTTATCCACAAAGATCGGTACAGAGAATGATGGGAAAAGGTAGGTTACATGCTAAGTTTGAGACTCTGTCACGCTAAGCCACTCTGCTAAACAAGTCTGGAAACCCAATTAAAGACCATATGAGGCTGAACACATCAACAAACATGGTCCTTTAATTTTGTGTGAGAGATCTAGAAGACTTTAAGCAAATAGCCATAAACATCCCAAAAGGAAAGATTCTTGTTTAGGCCTACATGGGGTAGAAATCCAACTTCAAAAGAACCTTGAAATGAGTGAGAAATTAGGGGACAAATGGCTTCAGGAAATACAATTTAGTGTCCCCTCTATAGCTGACACGAGAAGGTGTGAGGTTGAAACAAACCGTTATGTCTTCTGTCTGAACTGCTGCCTAAGTGTCACAACTAAGATCTTAGCAGGGGTAATAGATGGCAACTGCAAACAACGAACTAATGATGCTTCCCAAGGTTAACTCTGCATAAATAACCATTAAGAAGAATGCTGATGCAGCAGTCCAAACCCAAAGACACCTGACACAGGCTACTAGAAAGCTGTTAAAAACCTTTCACAAGGGCAGCGAGTAACTGATTCTAAGTTTCATTTTAGGTTAGTAGAACATACGTTAACTGCCTCAGAAGCCAGGTGAAGGCAGTGTCTGTGTTTGTGTGGTAGGAGGAAGGTGGCAAGATGTCAACGCTCCGCCATGCTCATGCATGACAAACACTAACCTGGAGCCAGCTGTGACAAAGCCCTAATCCAGAAAATCCCTCCTTCCTTTGCTGAAAATCCTAATGAGGATTTGAAGTACTCGGCAGGGAGGAGACCCGGGGGCTGTAGTTACACCTTGCCACTGCTTGCTCTCCCAGTCATTGTCTCCTTATCTCCTTATTGGCCAAGCCTGGCTGGCGATGAAAGAGACATGACAGCATGGTGGGCCTACGTACACAGACCCCACGCCTGCCTGGCTCCACGGGAAGCCAGATCTTGCAGTCTGCCACAAACAACCAGGATGACATCAAGCAAGAGGTAGAAGGACAAAACCAACCGGAGTCGTTTAAGACACACAATAATAAACAAGAAACTCCCACTTAGCCTGGCTACTTTTGGTGCTCCCTTCAACATTAAGTAAAAAAGAAATAAAAACTTTATCTTAAGAGTGCTAACCATTCTTCTTACGTGACCACAGCTTGGTGAAACCAATGGTTCCACAAAGATTTTCCTAAAAAGAAGTATTTTTAAACGCCAGACATATGCATAGATGCATATAGAATAAGGTGCCACGTGGACTGAAACTAAAAGCAGATTACGTGTCACAGATACAACGTCATTACTTCTGAAGAACCATCTAATGTTGTTGGGATTTTTAGTTTATCTTATTGGATTTACCTCTTAGATAATTACTGTGTTTTCATGCACTTCATTAGTTTGTCTTGAAGTTAAGCATTCGTCAGAGGAAATAGTTCTTAAAGAAGGGAAAACAAAGAAAGAGTGACCAGCTATCTTCATGGAGTTATATCTATGCGCTTTCATGGTTTTAAGAAAAGTCCGACTGGAACGTCACTGGTAGGTGCTGGATCCTGTTCTTGCAGATTCTGGCTCACAATAAGCCCGAGGCTTTTACCACCAGTAATTACATTTCAGAACACCTTGATTGTCTATTTCACTCCATTGACTTTGAGATGAAGGTTTAAGTCTCTTCCCGTTCCCCTTCATGAGAAACAATAGGAGGACTTTTAAAGGTGCCCTTCCCTGTTGCCTTTGAGAAAGACAAAAAAAAAACTCAAGTACTTCAAACATTTTAAGCTTTGAGGAGAAACAATGGTGAGGTTTCAGGGTGTGCGGAAAGACACTAATTCTCGGTGTCAGGCTTGTTCGTACAGGTTTTGCTACTGAGACACAGCTTTTCTATCACAGTGGACTAACAGCATGCAATCTAAAGAAAAAAATGCATATTCATTCATTCATATGCATATTGTCAGATGAAAACTCATATTGACCCACTAAATGTTCTTTCATTGTTTTGCTTCAATCACACTATGGAACATGATCTCTCACAGGCTTTACAGAATATGAAGCAATGCCAAATGATAAAAGGAAAAAAAAACACTGCAGTCCTTAAAAGCATATTTTGTCAACACAGTGACTTTGAATCCTAAATAGCTCATATTTGTCTGATCGTTTCAAGAAAGTCGCTAATCCAAGAGGGTTTGCCTTTACCAGTGATGTGCAACAAAAACACATTTTATACATTGTATTCTTGGCACTCTGTTAAGCAGGTCGTGAATGTTAACCCCCACCCCCCAATACAGCCTGACACTGAATCCTTGCTCTGCTCTCTTTCTGCTCAATAGTAATTCCAACAATCTTTGGGGGAGCTTTTGAAGAGAGCATGTGCCTGAGCTAGGTGTGAATTGTTATTCTGTCGCTGATACATGCAAATCCTTGCAACCCCACCAGACTTGACTAAATTATTTTGGAAGACATGTGAGCCAGTTTAATCATGTCTTGCAAGGGTAAATCATTGCTGTGTTTTCTTTTTCTTTTTTTTCCCCAAGGAAAAAAAAAAATCTTAAATTACACCTTTAGCTCATTTCTGGTGGGTTGCTATGGTGACATCGACAGGGGACATCCATGGGACAGAGGGGACTAAACCTGGTGATGATCACTGTGAATGCCAGAGGGTAGACATGTGCTGATGCAAAACAATACCAAAGATATAGACAGAGATAGACAGATTTTTGGACAGATTTTACCAACTTTTGAAAGGTTGTTATATGGTTAACTTAATCTGTAAATACATGCTTGAAGTATTAATTACAACTCATCTCATCACTTAAACATACCATGAGCTCTTGGCAAATTTTGAAAAGCAAGAATGGTGCTGTTTTTACCAGCATAAATAACAAAAAATGAGGCAATCAACAACATAATTAACTATAAGTGTCACATTTCTCTGACACTGGGTGAATTTACTGAAAATGGTAACAATAGAGGCTAAAGAAAGATCTTGTTTCTTTTTCAGTAACAGATATCTAACAAAGTGATTATACTTCAAACCTACCCCTTATTGCAGTTGTCACTTTGTATCCATTAACAGGATTTCTCTTGGTTCAGAAAATGCCTTTGGGGAGTGACTAAGCACAACAGCAAGCATGCTTGCTTTGCTTACAGTAGGCTACAGGAAATAAGTCTTATGTCACTGTAATATTTGAATTTTGTACACACACACACACACACACACACACACACGGATGGAACTCATTATTAGTAATTCCTGTTGATCATCCTCACTATAAATTACAATGTAAATTAAAGATTGTGCAGGGAATACCAGGCAAACCACTGCCTGATCAACACATGAGACACAACAGAACTGTGAACCTACCTGATACTAAACTATAATTTAAAACCTGCACTGACTACATCTGCAGCAGAACTCCCCTTAACGCCATGTGTGAGATACAAATCTGGCTTAAACGGACACACCACCAATTCACTAAGTCACATACATGTATCTAGAGGACCAAAAGTAAAAAAGGCAGACGTGGAAATATATTTCTATATCAATATTTTCTATATCAATTCATCAGAGTCCATTAAGATAAGATAAAAGAAGACACACTTTATTATCTGTCACAAGTGATAGACACTCCTCTTTGACAGGCTCCAGATAAAAAGACCAACAACATAATTAACATTTAAAAATATGAATACAAAGAGTACCAAAGAAATGTAAAAAAAAATGTATTTCAATCTTGAGAAATAATAGTTTTCTTAAGTCTGTCGTCGATTTGGGAATCTCCCTTCAGAACTATGAAGGACACAATGATCTTAACAGGTTGGGTCATTTATTTTGTCCTGGATAAACATCACGTTTCTTTTAAAAACCTGTAGCTGAACTGCATACAGCAGAATAAACAGTTAATACTAAGAAAAGAATAAATAAATTGACATTAGAATCCCAGATAATAGTTGGTCTCATATATTCAGAATTACAATGTCACTATTATAATGAGGCCTTCCCCGGCTTTTGTTGGATTATAGTCACACTGGAGGAGTGGTGGCTCAAAAGTATGCTTTTCAGATAATCATATTACACAAAATGACCTGAATAATAACATAATAATAAATATACTTGCTGCAGTAAAACCATGATTATAAACAATATTGCTTTGAAGAAGGAAAAGGAAAAGGAAAAACAAATGGCACAATATTACTATTATAATTGAATTATTATTATTATTATTATTATTATTATTATCATCATCATTATTATTGTTATTACTACTATTATTATTATTATTATTATTATTTTGCATTTATACAAATCCAACATCAGAGTATAACCTGGTAAATTCTGTATAATTAGTTTTAAAAGCTCTAGGCCTTAGGATGCTTTTGAAATCAACAACACCATGTTCTATAAATATAGTTTAATTAAAGTAATAACACAAATCAGTGCCAGAATCTAATGCGACTGACAGCAAGTGTTGCTGATGCAAACAAGCAATTTATCAGGGTTAAAATGTCAGTAAAATAAGAAAGACAATAAAAGAGAAAGAGGGGATGAACGCCTTGAAAGTGGATGAGATGGGAAAATAGAACAGACAACTCATGGACATGAGTCGAACCAGTGGAGTCGAACATGGATGACGTATTGAAGTGGTAGTTAGAGAGGGACAAAACACCCCACAGCTGAGAGAGGGAGAGGGAAGAAGGAAGAACTAACTTTGAACTATTTACAGCATTTCACTAACCCATTTAATTCAATTATAAAAATGCATTAAAAAGATATTAGGGGTTGAGGCAGTTTAATGAAGCATGTTTACTTGAGGATATTGTTTGTAATGAACTGCTTCTGCATTGGTCTCTGTGATTTGGAGGTGAGGGAGAAGAGGGATACAAGCAAACAAGAGAAAAGGGAGAATGACAAATGTCACAATAATAAATGGGCTTATTCAAATGGGGTTGTTGTGTTTACCCTGTATTTTCCCTTATTAGGAGATGGCATTTCCCCCTGTGTTTACTCCCTGTTCGCCAGAGGAGGGTTTTTGCCACCTATCACCTCTCAACCACATCGACTCATTAAACATAAAGTCAGGCCGATCACATCCTCTTCGGTATGTACCTTGAACAACCATTAAAGGTAAGCAGTGTAGCATTGACTTGCAATCCACCTAGCAAACATAGCCAACTGAATTCCGGGGAACACTTGGTGAACACCAGAGATGCGACAAAGGAGCCCCGTGAGCTGGTGACTATCTTTTACACTTCGTAAATGGATTAATTTGCAAAACACAAGTCTCAAAGCAGTACACTTAGATTATGTCTGAGGTTTAACGTTGGCACATTTTTATCAGTGTTAATACTAATGGAGACACATGATTTAGCATGGCCCCTCTAAAGTAATTTCCGTGACAGTAGTTTCATAAATCTTCAAATCTTCAGTCTTCAAATTTCACATTTTTAGATCCCAGATGATCCCCATGGTGACTTGCTACAGCATGCTGCTAAATCATCGCTTTCAGGCTTGAGTTCTACATTACTGAACTAATAAAGCAGGTAAAGTGTGCAATTGACCAGAGTTTCGACTGTTGGCACCTTTGAACCAAACTTTAATGGCTACTCTTTTTTTATGCTAAAAAAGATGCCAACTTGGGTTTATACTAAATTCAGTCATTCAGCATCCAATGAAATGCACGTCTAGTCTTGTGGTTAAACACTGGTGGATTTAGTTTATGAGATGTGGCTTGAACGCGTAACTCTTGTGGTTACAATATAGCAGACGAAGATTTAATCAAGAATAAATTAAGTATGGCTATAAGACATTCAAGCTTTATGTTTTTTGAAGTGTGAAATCAGTTTGCCTGCCATGACACAGAACATTTAAAGAGATGCATTTACAAATAGATCCAGCTCTGATGCCACTGGGAACAACTGACGCTTTCAAGCAGAAAATCTCAGACAAATCAAAATTTACCAACTAATGAAACCACTCAACATTATCCCCCATCTGTCTGTACCTATTGTCCTCAAAACTGCACTAGTGGCACAAGTGGTGTCTGCACACAGAGAAGCAAGTTTAGCTTAGGTCACAATTTTATCAATTGTGTTATTTTCCTAAGAAAAAAAGACAGAAGAGGGGGGTTGATGTGCGGCTTCTGTGGAGCCTGAAATAACACTTCTTCCATAGATACTAAAAAAAAATCTGGCATAAGAAATCAGTGTGTTTCAGGGAAAGCAAAAACTTACCCTCTGTAGAGTGTACTTGGGCTAGAGTGATGAGAAACCAGCAGAAGGTGTGTAGTTTCCACAGGGAGCATGCCATGGTGCCGGGTATTGATGGTTTGAGCCGGTATGTGTTGTAACTAACAGGTTCTGATTAAAAAAGTCCAGGCCAACTGGTCTCAGAGACGCTCATCATTGTTCCTTTCACCTGTGAAGTAGACCAAAAGAAAGAGCTTTAAAATTCATTCCACATGTGAGCTCTGCCCTAGTGCTATTTGATGGAGGAAGTCACCCGGTAACACTCGCATCACAAGGCACCTGATGTCGCATATACATTCCACTACAGAAATGTAACAAACCTTAAGCTGTGAAATGCTACAAACCCACGCAAACCACTGAAATAAGCCCAGAGGGTCAATAATCCTGAGGAGGGAAATCCCTTAATGGCAGCTGCATACTAACCATTTCACTAGCAGAGAGGGGAAGCAGTGTGCGATCATCGCTGCATTAGAACAGATGTGACCCGTCCTGTAGAGTACTAAATTTCTTACTTGGTGTCTATTTTCTCTCAAATAAATGTTACTTTAAGACAGGTTGTAAAGAAAAAAAAATTTTTTTAGGTCCAATTCAACAGTTAGCATCACTTCACAAGTGTGTAAAACTGCATAGAAAATGTACCTGTGTACACTTTAAATTATTTGAACCATAGAGTTTTTACCTCTAGTAAAAGAGACTCAAATGTAACAATCCTTCAGTAGGACTGATATCTTGTATTTCTTTCCACCCTCATGCCCAGGCCAAACAAATAAACACTGCCAAACAAATGGTCACTTCCCTGTGTTGTGACTGACCACAAACCACCTTATCTCTCCCACCCTCTCTCTTACATCTCTCCAAACCAAGACTCCTCTCTCCCCACCCCATCCATACCTTGCCTCTGTAGTACCAGCCTGAAAGTTTGTTTTGCTCTCTTTCGCTACAAAAGCAAATGGCCTCCTCCCTGTCATGGATACAGTGCTGAAGCTGTGTTGGGTGAAACCTAATGCCTACCTGCGCGCCCAGGCATGCGTTTCACACCACTAACGGCTCCCTTTTGTCTGTGTGTTTACACTGCTGGGTTAAGCTCAGCTCTCTCACTCCCATGAACCATTAGCACATTCACCATGGGATATGGCATCACTCTGGCAACAAGGCACATAGGACCCCATTAGAAACTGTTTTCTTTCTTCTTTTTTAGCACATTCAAAAACAACATTCCATTTTTTTTTTCTGTCTGCTACCAGCGATTGTTACTTAAGATTCAAGGGACTGAATGTTATCCGTCATACTAGTAGCTAACAAGAAAACTCAACTGTAAAAACAGTTAGGAATTTTATTTGCCATGTACGGCCATAACTGCACAAATCAGCTTCAGCCATTGGGTGATAATAACCACTGCCCGAAGGGTCTTTGATCTGTCTCGTCTGACTTCTCACAGTGTAATAATTCATCACCGAGAAAACATGCAGAGCGCACACATTAGCCAACAAAGTTATAATTAAAGCCGCCATAATCAGCTCATCTGGTATGACACTGCTCCTCACCTGAGACCTCTAATTTTAGAGTCATTTAAAAGGGGTTAACAGGAGCAGAACACACACAACCACAGTGTGTTTAGTTTCAATGGAATAATGTGCAGTCATGACGCTTGACAAATGAAAGTTGATCACAGAGACCAAACATATTGGATTCCCACAAAACCCTACCCCTTGTTTTTTATCAGTGCATGCGGCACCAATTAAGTTTATCGGGCAAGCGGCTTCCGCCTACACTCAGGGCCATACAGTATAATGAGACCTTAAGCTGATTGTCTCCACGATAAAGCTTTATACTGAGCATATAGGCTTAAGATTCTTCAGCTGTGCACATAAAGTCTTACTGCTTACTGTTTTGTCCACCTAGGAAGAAATACATTACTTTGATCACACATACATTAACATGTATTGAGATGTGAATAATGATAATCCCATTAGATCATTACACTGTCATGCACAAAGGGGATAGACTCTGAAAATTCAGTTTAACTAAGGTGTTTACTTGGTTCACAGGTTCCCCACTAATATACACATAATTCACTTGGGTGATTAATGACTAAATTAACGTCAAGATGGAGGTAGTCTATATGCAAATTGAAAATGAGAAATATAATAAGAAAATGGAGAGACATCTTTGGTGTTAATGGTTTCTAAAATCATCATTTTACAAAGCAGATTCACACAGGCTCTAACCCTAGAGATGCTACTTGTAACATTACGTTTATTTAATTGATTTAGTGTTACAACTAGCATAGGGATGCTGCCTGGCAGTTTTCCTTTTTTTCATTTTCGAAGCATTCCCAGGATTTTTATTCTTTCTACAACACCTTGTCCCATTTTGCATCTCACTCATTCCACATCCACAGCTGTGCATGGACACATTGCTGCCAAAATGTCATTTCAAAAAGCAGTGAGGCACGTACTCTTTTTGGAACCTTGAAGTAAATAAGTTAACCTAGCTATGGTTGCATAACTTGAGCAACGGTTGTGTGACCGGATCTGGTTGTAAATGAGTTACTTAAGTGTTTTTAAACACAGCTGACATTAACTCAGGAGCACCCAAACATGTTTGAACTAAAAGTGAAAAAAATTCAGAAGTCCTCGGCTAAAACTGCAGCTGCTTTCTTATCGACTGGATTATTATCTCAAGGTTATATGAGCGCAGTAATTACTTCCAGAAAGGGTTTAAAAACAAGCGTTTCTGTATTTCTTTTGTGTGTGAGACTGGTTTCGTGACTGAAGGTGTGTGTGTTCATATGTGAATAAGCTTAGTTGAAATTAGCAGTGTTGAAGTAGTATGATTATTCTTCCTTACTTGTCATCGCTGCATAATACAAAATAAAGGTAGCATGATCAACAGGCCTCATCTGTCAGAATATGAAGACAAAAGACAAGGTGCCTTTAACAGTTTTGCTTTCAAGGCAGTGCAGACCCCCTGCGACGAAAAACATGCAGGATGTAGATTCCTAGTACATGGGGATGGGTGTTCTGCAAATCGATGATAACAGTCCTATACTTTAATATATTTTGTATCATGCTGTGAGTGTTTAACATGCTGAGACACCAAAGGCGCAGACTGGAGGGAGACTGCCTGACTGCCGTTCTCCTCATTAAACGAGCTGAGGTCTCCCCTCTCAGCTGGGGGTTTCTTTTTGTCTTCCCGCCTTCTAACAGAAACTGCCGGCAATGCCACCTTGGCTGTTTTCTTGCACAGCCTTCGATTTGGATGCGATCACAGAACAAGTTTTAGTCTCTGTAGCAATGTGTTGCTGAGGGGTTTGCATGTAGTGATGCGCCGAGGAGGAAAAGCTTCATTATCGACACTGGTTAATCCATTAAACACATGAACGGTCTAACATTCTGTGAATTTTAAGCATCAACTGACAAAATGTCAGCTGGCTTCAAACTGTTATGGCTAAATATGAAGTCACCAGAGACAGATGTTTAAGTACCCTGAGAAATGGAGATGCTGCAGGGGTGTGGACCCACAAGCTCTAAACATATGTGCACTCCATATACTCACAATACAACAGAATGCTTTCTAATCAACAATTGAGTGTCAAAACTGTAAAATGAGGGAGCAGTTGGTATTCTTAAGGAAAAGAAAAGAAAAGGCTTAGTAACCAGGAGGAAGGGGGTTATTAGAGGGGAGGGGAGGAAGGTTGATTCAGGACAGTTTGAAATTTAAATGCAGTGGGGGTCTGAAAACAAGAGGCAGATGTGAAAAGAATGTTGGGCTTCTGAGACAAAGCTCCTGGTTGTCCCTTTCTTGCTGTAAGAGGGCCACGGGAGAATAGAAGAAGAGTTGGGCTATTCTATAAAACAAGGTCTGAGAGAATGGAAAGGGATTCCAGAATAAAGAACTTGAGTGGGGGAAGGGGGACTCGAGTTACAATAAAAGACTGACAGCTTGCAAGTCTTGCTTGACCCTTGAATTAGCCCCTGAGCTTTCAACAATCTTCAAGAAAGAGTTGGGATGTTAATTGTCACTGAACATCACAGGGATGCAAAAGAAGGGAAATGTGGGGCCAGAGATTCACTGAAATGTAAATCCAAACCAGCACCGCCACATGTTGAATTAGGGATACACATTTGGTTTCCATTGGGTTTCTCTAACAGCATCCTCATACATGAATTCATACACACTATAAGACTCCTCTTATCTTTGTTTCCATTGCAGGTTTTGAGGAGAGGAGAGAGAAATACCTGGAGACGGGGGACTCGGTCAAAAAATTCTCAGACTAAACTGTAGAGAAAATATATTCCCAAAAGCAATTGGGTTCCTGCTCTGACACTGCTGAAGATGTACAATTTGTAAGGGCAAATCAGGAAATTCTCACTCCAGTGTGGAGAGATGGGATTGGTGATCAGATGAGTCGGGAGCCCCACTGAGTCAGATATGGGGCAGGGAGGAATCAGAGGCTGACCCCTCTGCTGAGGGAATGATTGAGAGCAGCACAGGGCCAAAGGAGCTGAGTGACACCCAACCAAACTCTGTGTGACTGCTGATGCCCCAAACACAGGCCCTGACCCTGACAGGAGCTAAGCCAGAGAAATACCAGGTCAAACATGCATGCTGCGCAACAGGACTGCTCATCGGGGAGGAGGGGGTTGAAAGGGGACAATATGTAAAAGACGGTTGAAGGAGTGGAGGAGTTTGAAGACAAAGGATTTTTTTCTTTTTTCTTTTTTTTAATTAAGAAAGAAAAAACTACATAAGCCATCATTTTAGATGGTAAATCTATTATAACCAGACATGTCTGAATCGAACAGTTGCTCCACCGGGACATCTCAACATCCCTTTTAGTTACACTGGCTCACAGTCACTTCTGATTTTCAGGTACTAACAAACCCATTTGATCATCTGAGACACCATAAAAACATTTTTTTTTTAACTTAATTGTTCATGTTGGTTGGATTAAATGAATCATTACCTGCTTCTGATCCAAGGTACGCATCCACAGAAAATGCAGCAGCAAGCTACAGTCAGAGTGTGACATAAGCGTGGTGCTTGTCATGCTCACTGCTCTCAGTGTTTCCACTATTCATCATTTTTATGAGCCACTCAATTAATCGATCTGAGCTCTCCCCACTGGTCAGGACATACTGTACGGTTACTAAACAAAACAATCACAGGCTGAAATCCTGAAACATTCAAGCACAGTGATGCAGCCACAGACAAAACAAAACAGAACAAAAAACAAAACAAAAAACAAACACCTAAAAAAAAAAAAAGATAAATTGTCAAAAACAAAATTCATGATGCAGTTACAAATATAAGAAACTTGTTTATCAATGAGAATTTTCTTACTTAGGAATGCCAATTTATAACAAGTTTGAAGTCTCATGTTATTTTCCAACTGTATTTCCACACACTCGGTGCAACTCCCTGTTCTTGAATATATATTTAATCCGTAGCCTCATAATCACTTTAGCAAAGCAACAGAAATCCTATTAGAGCTTAAAGATATGTACACCTGTCTGTCCACACGGATTATAGCCTGATGATTTGCCACGGTAACAAAGTTTTAATACAGGTCCCATACATTTTTTGTTCTAATTTTGATGTTTTGCGGGGAAGTGAAGTGGATTATCTCGAATGAAATTTCAAAATGTCATTTCCACTTGCTGATAGCACAAAACTATTCCTTTCAGGTCTGTTGAGATAAGAATGATTCAGCTAGGACTGTTAAACGGTGTCTTTGCCAAATGTTCCTCCGCTTAGGAATTAATAGGCTGACATTAATACAGCAAGATAAATGGGCAGGTCAGGAATGGGAGCCCTGCCATTATATGGGCATCTCATGGTGATAGTACCTGCCAATCAAGTCCAATAAGTCCTTGACACACCATGATTCACCTTGAAACACCCAAAGCAAATGCAGTATGTAGTGCATGGTCCTCCGTCCAGAAACTCAATCCAATTAGTATGTGCACATAAATACTTTCCAGGGTGGATGCCCAGAGAACACATCAGGACACCATAAAAGACACATTTGTTGTGTGATCCAGTTTGCTGTGGCAAAATTAGTCAAAACAAATAGCGGATTAAACAAAATGAGCTCGGCATTTGGCCCAGGCACTCTTTCCCAAACTCGTCTTCTCAATTTCTGCTTGAGTTCATCATTGTTTCATTTCTGCAAAAAAATACCAAATAAATAAATCAATAAGCTATGCAGTGTGGCAAAGAAAAGACTACATTCACAATGGCCGCATTGAAACAAAAAAATGACTAAAGATGAAAAATTTGCACTTTGGGGCCGCTCTCACATTCTGACGCTTCTGTAACTCATGTTTGTAGCCACTGATCTATCAAAACATGTTTGTTTTACAGAAATGGGACCAAGTCAATAGCCTGATTTTGGTCAATGATATTAGTGTGATGCATTTAACCAGATATGCAACGTCTCCCTAAAATTGAGCAGCTGAAAAACCCTGCTCTATACTATATATTAAGGACATCACCATCAATAATTCACTGTGATCATGAGGCGTTATTAAACAGGATTATTAATTTTTCAGGTTGTGGGGAGGTGGGGAGCAACACAAAACATGACAAAGGTAACGGAGAAGATGACTTATGAGCGACATATTTCAAATCTGAGCCAAGCAACTACGTGTTTTTTACTTATCCTGATCATCCAAAAGACCAACCGGTGTATTTAATCTTAATATTTTCTGTAAAACATAACATTGGAAAAGTTATTCTTTCAAAATGTTTTTTTTCTTTTTTAAATCTGAACTGCACACATTTGCAGAGCAGTAATTGTCTGCTCTGGATGGGTAAGCATTTAGATTTTTGAGGGGTGTTTTTTTCTTTTTTTTCCCTAGATTAAAGCCATCACACATGATGTGGCCAAAATTGGCTCAGTGTCTAATTGAGGCTTTTAACCTTTCTATGCCTCAGAGGAAGGACAAACAGAGCCCAAAATAAAGGACACAGCATAATCTCAGTTGTCACTAAAACAGAAAGCTGAACAAGGACCTTACCCTTTCAGCAACAGCAGTACTGTACAAATTATTTCCGCGGTGGAGTGGATGCTCTGTAGCCTACTTGCACATTTATATCCCAGCACGGCTGTATCTATTTTCAATCTTAAAAGATGGCTTGAATGCCTTTGTCAGACAGGGGAAGCGGCGTGTGTCAAGCTAAAACAAGGTATAGCACTGTGTCTTGTCAGGAAGCTCAGACAAAAGAAGGTGGGTGTAGTCTTTCCTGAATGCAATCACTTGTCAGCCCTAAATCTTCACTCAGTGCTGCCATGGCAGGTAATGGTGCTTGTTAAATCTGATGAAGGGATATTTGGCCTTTTTTTTTTTCTCAAAGACAGAAAATGTCTAAAATGCAATTTTCTGCTGCTCAAAAATGAATGCTTCACTAAATAAGATAGAATATATCTTTTACAAAAAATTGAAAAGAGGTTAAAACTGGGTGGTAAGAAAGGAAAGCAGCTAATATTGCATGTATAGGCAAGACAGAGTAATTTAAGTTGCTTTGAATTTTCAGGCCACTTCATTAGTTTTCCTTATGCAGTCCCAGTGTCACTACTCCTTGCCCTCTCCCCACCTTCAGCTGTGAAAGAGAGAGGACAGTTTTGGGGCTGAGCCTTCTCCACAGTGCTAATTTGCATAACATCAGCACTGTGAGGGGGATTGTGATGCAAACAAGCTCAGATTGGCTCATTCCATCCCCCAATTTTAATAACTAAGGTGCAATAGGTTCACTCCTGTCTGCTCACTGTTCAAAGGATCAGTCCTATTTGGGTTTGAGAGGCAGAGTAGACTTTTCAAATATGAAAAAAAAAAGAAGTTTGAGTTACAGTTTGGATGAGAGGCGCCATCGAGGAACACTTGCTGTAGCTTACATTCAGCAGATGAGAGTAACGCTGCTGGGCTTTGCCTTTGCCCAAATCTAAACATATGGCGTGCCAGAGGAGACAAATGATAAAACAGTAGACGTTCGTTATGGGCAAAAATATCTCTTTTCAGGAATGTTCCACCACTCCCAACTGACCATGATTCAGGCTTGACATGATTAAAAAAAAAAAAATTATGTAAATGGATCTCTGGCTTATGTTATCGTCCCTTGCCACCCCTAGTAGGACAGCAGATACAGCAATCACTGTTTCCACACCTTGTGTATGTTGAATATGTGTTTGCTCTTTTGTGATAACGAAATGGAGGGAGGGAAACAAACAGGGCTTTCTTTTGTTGTTTTTTTGTTTTTTTTCCATGAATACCTGGACCAAAGTCAAGGAATCTAAAGACACAAGGAGGGAGAGCGGGGAGATACAGGAGACTGTCAAGCAGACTGCGATAAAACATTCACTGGGAAATTATCTCCCTGTCATAAGACCTTCCTGTTTTGAATACCAAAGGGATTCATATTCCCAAACAAATTGTGAGAGGCTCACCAATTTTGTGCTCTGCCTAACGATAGCGGATTGCAGCACGGGTCGCACCTTTGAACCGCTGCGCTGGAAGTAGTATGAAGCAGAGATTTTAATCTTCATATGTCTGCATAGGTAATCCACAGAAGTGTAATTGCTACAGTTTAAGTTACACACAATAATAACAGGGGTATAAGACTCGCTATGAATATGAAGTGAGTGTGATAAGAAAGTCCCAGAGTGAAAGAGAAGGTAGTGCTTTGACAAGGGACCTTCCTGGAGAGGATGTTTTTAATCAGAACAACAAAAACTATCAACAGAGGTTGTTTCTTAACATGATTCAGCATCCAGAGCATAATTAACTAAGCTGAGTAAATGAAAGATAAAGATTATTTTCCCCTAAAACAGATGGTGGATGTTCATTTATACCATAAGATTGTTTTTTTCTTTTTTCTGAATCATTATTTAACATTATAAACATTATACCTGTTTTTGTGTATAATTTTTACATCATAAGACAAACATGTTCATATTTGCTGATCTAAAAATAGGTCTGCATTTATGCAATTATTATACATGCTTTGAGTGTAACATTCCTTTCTTTACATATAAATGTGCAATGCTGGCCTATTTTGAGGAAGGAAATCCAAAAAGAAAAACAAAAAATCTGCTACTGAAACATGAAAAAGTAGCAGCCAGTTAATTGTGATATGAGTGAGCAGGTGCAACCTAACACTTCTCATTGTGGACGGCACTTGTGTGTTTTTCAGCGAAAACAAATGGTATTACTGATCACATAATGATTCAAAGGGTGAAAAATAAAAAATGGACAATTTAACAACAGTCTTGGATCACTGTTAATAGTTTTTGAAATGCTATTGAGCCAAAATGAGAAAAAGAAAGTGTGGATTACAATCGGCAATAAACTCTAACATCAAAAGAAAACTGTTGGTCTATAGCCAATAAATATTCTGTTTAGTCCCGTGAATATATTTTCTCTCTCATCCTTTTATGTTTTATACACTAAAATATCTACAAAAACAATAGCACTTCTTCTGTTTGAGGCTGTTTCTGCTCCAGTTGTCAGAATGTTGTTATTGAAACATCATTGCACATTTCTGTCTTGGCGCAAAATCAGCTTATATACCAAACATGGACCAGACAAAGTCTTGTGGCCGAAACTTCAGAAAAATATCCTCACTGTCCCCAAGTAACGTCAGCCATTCCCTCTTTACACTTCTGGATTTGTGGATTCTGCTGTGGTGTCTAGAAGCTACATTTTAGTGAAGCTGTTTCTAGAGTACATATTAATCTTTCTAAAACAATGCTCAACATCGAAATAAAATATAAATAAACATGTTCGGAGATTTGTTCTCAGGCGCTGCAGAGAAAACTTTTCCATCCGTTTGGCAGGTCTCAGCCTCTTTGAGCTGCAGCTCCTCGCCTGCCATTGGGCCGGGCTGATGGTAATGGCTGCAGGAGCCGCATCCTGTCAGCTCACTCCAGACCCACTAGTAATCAGCTCAGGCTGATGAATGAAGGAAACTCCAGTGGCTCTACTCTTTTTTTTTCAACGACAAAAAAGCACCCGTTTCTGCTTCCCCTCCCTAAGCATTTGACTGTCCTCTTTACACGGCTTTTTCTTTGCCACATTTCCATCAACTACTAGAGAATAGCACTCATCACACTGGTTCAGCTGCTGATGCTGAACTAAAAATGATAAGTGTTGCCAGGCTAAGAGGCAGGAGAGTTTTTGTAGCTTTCTCTGAGCTTCCTGTCAGGTCAACATTTAACTTTGCTTTCATGGCTTTCATATCATTATTGGGTGATCCATAAGGACATACACATGTGTTTGCAACAAGGCACCCACTGCTGTTTGGTTTGGGAGCACAAAATGTTACATTAGGAAGGCGATGTTGGCTTATTGATAATTCCACAGATTTTCTAATATACTTTTTTTTTTTACAAAGTGTTTCTCTACAGCGGACAGGAATTACTCAAAATAGAAAAATAAAAAATAGGATTATCTACACTTAAAATAATTCAAATCTTTAATCTTGTTTTGATTGAATGCATGTAACGACAAATAAAACCAGCTTTTTGAGATCAAGCAAAGGACTACATTTAGATTTGCAAAATTATTTAGTTACATTTTCAGATAGATTGCCCAAGTATTAAGTGATCTTTAATGGACAAAAAAACCCTTTTCTATTTCTCAAGCTACATGAATAATTTTGTTACACAAAAGATTTGCAAAATGTGACAAAGCTAAAGGGAAGGTGCAAAGTTAAATTCCACATTCTTGACACCTGAACTTCACAGATATCCACCTTACAAGTGCTTTTATTAAACAACGATGCAAAATAAGTGTTGATATCAGCAATGTGTCAAATTTAACTTGCAGCTATTTGCTTTTCCACATTTCGCTCACAGCAATAACACGTCAGATGTGAAGTAGACGCTGCAGTTCTCACACTCATCTTAATTACTAAAACCAGTTTGCTCACGACTGACTGGCTGATTTAGACAAACAGGTTGGCCTAATGGATAAAGCAGTGAGAATATGTGTGATTTATAGCAGAATTCTCACCAGCAGAGCTGCCTCACACCTCATTTAGAAGGAGGCATGATGAATTATTAGGGCAGTCTGTATATGTATTTTTCCTGTTCCTGCCAAAGAGATCAGATCAGTAGAGAGGGACGCACTGAGGTGTCAATATTAAGCTTTCCAAATTTCATTATAAATACATAAATAATTTGACATCTCCATCTACACACACTCACACCGATATTGAAGAGAAACTTTAACTGCAGTATTTAAGATGTTCATTACCTCTTCCCCACGGCAGTGGAGGAGGAGTTGGATCCAACAGGCTGGAGTGAATGCCAGGCCTGGCACAGCTGTACAAGCAAAGCTGTAAAAAGAAGTCACCGGCCACTGTCGCTCAATCTGTGTTAATCCCACACTATCTGCATGCACGTCAGCCCCACTCCTCATGTCCCTGCATCGCTTTTCACACTCCTAAGTTCAATTTGGCAGGAAAGTGGACATGTTGCATCACTTCTCCTGGCTGAAAATCCTTTCAGTATGTC
>JAPMNP010717950.1:0-12723 GCA_029874935.1 Atherina boyeri | reverse complement strand
CGATAAAATACCGGACTGATAAGGGGCACCGGTAAGAGTAGTAGTATCGATAAATCCTTAACGATACCCATCCCTAATCTTGTGTCACATGACTTACACAGCAGCATCAAATGATGGCCCCTTCTGAAGCTTGGTGCTGGAACGATTAAACGTTGAGGACTTATTGACTGCTGCAGCTGAGAATCAGAAAAGAGAATATTTTATGCAGAGGTCCAATACTCCATCTCAAGGAGAGAACAACATTTCTGAAGCATTATATCTTTTTTTGAGTGTTGTAATCTATCTGGACATTTTCAAAAAGCTCTACCTCTACTTTAACAAATCCAGGTTCGAAAGAGCATTATGAAAAGGACTGCTTATACTGTGTAAATGAAAGCTTATAAGAGAAACAATATCAAAGCATATGAAAACACACTCTTTCCTATGTTATCTTACCTTGGTGTGAGAAGCCTGAGATGGGAGGCATCATGGCTGTGGGAGGGGCTCCATTAGCGATGGGCTGAGGAAGTGGAGGCGGTGCCGATGAGATTAGGGGGGGAGAGACTCCAACAGGAAGGGGAGGCAGGGGGAGAGGGGGCACACCTGGCAGAGGAGTTGCAATGGAAGCCATGGGGGGCATGCCTGAAAAAAAAGAGAAGGATAACGAAGATGATTTATGAGATGTTTTTTTTCCAAACTGGAAATCTGAATCCTACATATTTATTTCTGCTAAATAGACACAATAATGAAAGGAAAACATTAATTACTGGATTTTCATTTTGACTTCACCAGTCAGCACTAGAAGTATACAACCCCCATTTAAAACAAGTTGGGACATTGTGTAAAACGTAAATAAAAACACAGTTCAATAACTTGCAAATACTTTTGAACCAATATTCAGTGGAATACACTCGGAAGATTATTAAAACTCATAAACTTCTTCTTTCTTTGCAAATGTTCACTCATTTGAAACATGTTCCAAAATGGCTGGGACAGGCGCATCAAAAAATGGGGAAAGTTGAGGAATGCTCAAAAAACACCTTTTTGGAACATCCCGCAAGTGAATAGGTTAATTGGAAACAGGTGAGTGTCATGATTGTGTATAAAAAGGGGCATTCCAGAAGGACCTTGCTACACATATCCGCAGTGTTTTATCACCGTCTTTCTTTGGGCTGACAACATTGAACAAACAAACTTGATAAGACAACATTTATGAAAATACACTGACACATAGATAAGTAGTGTATCACGACACAAAAATTGCAACAACCAAACTGCAAGAATAAAATAAAATAATGTATTTTTTAAACAAAAGCAAAATGGGGTAATCTATAATAATAATAATAATATATATATATTTTTTATTTCAGAGGTTCAGTCAGAGTCCAGTGCCAAGCTTACCAAAGCCAGTCTGTGGGGGTAAAGGCAGTGGAGGTTGTTGCATGCTGGGAGGAAGCGATGGAGGCAGAGGGTGACCCTGGAGTTTCAGTTTGATGAGTTTCATGGCGATGGAGAACTCGTGAATATCCATCCGACCATCGCTGTTCATGTCAGCCAGAGCCCTGCAGGTACAAAGAGAATGTCATTATTTTACTGACACTGTACACAGAAAAATAGGTAAGGTCTGACATATAACTTAGGAAAAACAAAAAATAACTAAAACTCTAAGCAAGTCTGACATGATTACAGTATAATCATCTGTTTACATTTTTTTTAACACAAGTTTTCTGTCTGAATAACAGCTGGACTAAACCATGAAATGTCTGTATTTCTAATCGCTTTCTCATGGAGTCTAATGTCAATGTGCACTAGCACATAAATGCAGATCGATCTATGTGTAACGTATATGTATAAATTCCTAGGTATGGTATAACAGTGTATATTATGTTGATCTTCTTATCCACACAATGAACAATTCAGTTTAATTTTAAATGCCCCAAACAATAAAAAGATTATAAAATACATTACATATTTCCATATATTCTTTTCAAGTTTGCCTGCACCCTTTTCTTCCTCATAATGTTAATATGCAAATATCAAATTATTGTTGCTAAATATAATTATCAGTGTGACATTTATATGTCAACTAAAATATTGATTATGACAAGTGAAACTGTAAGAGCCAGAACATACTTTGTTCACAATCCAGCTTTAAAACAAAGCAATCAATGACTCGGCTGCTTATCTCCAAATGTGTGAGATAGAAGTTCTTCCTGGGTATGCGACTTACCATATTTGGGCCAGGGTGGGCGGGGGGAGCCCTGATTGAAGAAAAAAGTTCCTGGCCTGGTCACCTGTCAGACAAACAGAAGTAAGATGAGAGATAACAACAAGTATACCAAAAATCTGTTTGTCAGAGTAATTCAAAACAAAGACCACTCATAAACCCCTTTACAAACAAACAAAACAACCAAAAAGCAAAGTAGCCCAAGAGATCAAATCAATAAATCCCCTTACTATTAATCCCTTCCTTTGCAATTAAACATCAGTTTGGTGTTTATCTAGGCTGAACTGTTCCTTACCAAAACATTTATCGGTAATAATGGTAGGACAGAATAAATATCAATATGTTGACTGACGTTATTTGGCTGAATTTTCAGTAACTTCCAGTGAGCTTCACTTATAATGATGTTTCTAATAATTTTCTGGAAGATAAATAGATAAAAGAATACTAGTGCATATTTTATAGCGTGGTTTGATGTACTCAATTCTCCTTTCATTTCAGGCTCTTCTGCACACTTACTAGTTTATTCCTGCATTCAAATGCTACAGAGAGACCCACTACAGGTCAGGGCCACCTTCACCTGCAGTTTATGCAAGTTTATGGTAGACTATGGTCATTTATGGTGAACTATCCCCATAAATGTAGGGCGACAGCGCAGGGCTACATCAAATACACAGCATTCCCTTCTTTTCTGTGAACAACATTTACCTGATAAACTCAACGACTGATTCATGTCAGATAATTAGACCTCTGCTGGTTCCACATCTTATCATTACTTCAGGAATGTTATGTCTCAAGTCTAAATGCTCTTTGTTTAAAAAACACACCATGGTTCAAGCAAAGCGAGAGCAACAAAAATGGCTTGTTGAGCAAAAAGGTAGATGCTAACCATACTGTCATCATGTGAGGGAGGCTCACATAACCACAAGACATATGCACACACACGGATTCTCACGCTCTCTTGCCGTTTCATTTGGTAAAGTTGCTTGTATATTTCATATTTTGCAATAAACTTGCATATTGCATATTTCCAAGTTGCACAAATGTGCCTTGTTGACTCTTAAATTAGTTTCAAAACACAAACAAGAGGTTGCGGTCTGGAGTTCTTAAAACAGAAAAAACAACAGTAGTTTTATGCTGAGGCAGCAGCAGCTCGGTGCTGTGAGGTCGGTGTTCAGGGGTCAGTGAGGAGAAGGGCTGTATGTCCTTCTGCAGTTGGGATGTTAGGTTGTGCCAGCTGAAGATGGCACAGTTAGGACTGCTGCAAATCAGCATCTAATTAAAAATCATTTCAAGTATCAGTCAGTTTCTCAAACAAGATGTTTTTGACAAGCCAACAAGGCACTGAATAAAATATTTATAGAGTTCAACTCTTGGCTGGGATTTGCAATGTTCTGTCGCAAATCAAGTCAAATTTCCTGTTATAACAAAGGTCGGGTTTCCTATCAGTCACACACATCCAGCAACAGAGGACATCTGATACTTGGACAGTTAGTTCCCTCTTTAGCCAACAATAAATCATGCAACCCAGGGTGTAGCGATGCCTTTATCTTTTCATGAACTGTAAGGGCATGTGAGGTGTTCAGGGGAGAGTGTGAGCGAGAGAGAGAGAGACACTGTTACCTGTGATGTAACCCCCAGCAGTCGGAGAGAGGCTGTGAAACTGCTGATCATGTTTGACTCTCTCATCCACGGAAATCAGAAATACATCTGGACCTGACACACCCACACAAAAATCCAACACACACAAACACACACACACACACAAATACATATATGCACACGGTTACAATGACAAAAGCCAAATCAGAGCCAGACACAGTTACAGAGGGAAGGAATGAGAAGAATGTGTTAGTCATAAGTTTCAGTTCTTGTGGGGAAATGCCTTTAGTGGCATTTAAAACTGAACGTAAAGGATGTTCGGTTCATGTGAATTGTGTCTGTTCACAGAAATACGATATAAAATTAACCATTAGTTGAATAGGAATATTTTGGTCAGATCCTTTTAAAAGAAACATAGCCAAATATTGAATTAGATCTTGCCTCTTATGATTGGTGTTTTAAGTATCTAAAAATGACCCTTCGTATAAACAATCTGAATATTTAATTATATTCTTTAATAGCAATGAGATTTAACAAAGCCACAGTGAGAAATACACTGACCTCAGTCAGTTTTATTCATCCATTAGTTGCTTTATTCATCAATTAGTTTTAATGCTCTATGCTTTGCTAATAACAAGCATCTCTTTTGTTGCTTTGTTGACCACATAAATCAGATATTACATTAGTTAGTCAGGCGCCAAGTCACTCAGAGTAGCACTTCCCTTTCATTCCTACAGCCAAGTCTAACCAGCACCGTTCACATTTTTTATTTACATGCTTAGTGAGTCATGCTGACTCATTTTAAAATACAAGAGAAACTCTGACAGGATATCTTTTCTCAGCAGTTTCGCAGTTTAAATTCTGGAATTTTTTACAAAGAGCTGGAGGCATTTCAGTTCCAACTTTTTGGAAAATTATCATTACATGTTTTATACTAAATAGGGATATCAGAATTTCAATATACAGTTATGTATTAGTAACTGTAGGCCTCAGTTGCTTCAAATTTCCCTGAAACGCTAGTTTGAGTTTCCAGTGTTCCTTTCACCCTGTAGAGGCAAATATGAACTCTGCTCTCTGTAACTATTACAAATCTGTTTACAGTTTTGCAAAACTTTCATAAACATTTGACTCAATCCAACTTTTGTCTCCATCTGTTTGCTGTTCTGATGGAATCTATCTGCTTTACTTTCACAATTTGGAAAGGATTTGCTTTTATAGGAGCTGAATCTAATAATGTGTCCTCATGTATAAATATGTTTAAATAATAATAAATTTGGATCATCACTTTTGGACTGTACTTTGGAAAAGAACTGTTCTCATTTTTGTAACGTGACTCCCCTAAAAGTGGATTCATCAAAACTTGTGGTTTTTCTTATTATAGACTGTTGGGATATTGTTACAGTATCATGATTGCTTTAGTATCTTTAACTATATTATGGACAATAAACACCAACTGCTTTCAGCTTCAAGGACTTTATACAAGTGACAAAAAAAGTTCCATCAGACCATGATTATCAGCATTTCCACGGTATCAAATTGTCCTAAAAAGATTATTTATGAAAAAAAATCATGTATCTGCTTGAACAGGTTTATCTGAGAAGCAGCTCTATGCTAAAGTATACAGATAATGAAATGCTCTTCAGCAGCAGTCTCCCAAATAAGCAATGTTTTTTTTTTATCCCATGTTTTTTCCTCATTTTTTCACCCAGTGCTCCTACCTATCTATATTCCTGGGCAATGCTCTCCCTCTGCTAACTCCGGGAGGGCCCTGCACTGGGCTCAAGCCTCCTTCTTAACTTGAGGAGTGAGCAGGTCCTCCTTTACACCCGACGGGGCAGGGTTTCCCTGGCTGGATGTAGCGCGTGGAAGGATCACGTTATTCCAGCCTGATCCTCCCCGCCCCCTCGGGTGACCTGCCGGCCAGGGGGAGGCAGTGTACAGCCCAGGACTGGTGCATGTTTTTGTGGGAGTCGCTCACATTAGTTACCCAAGGGAACACGGGGAGAACATGCAAACCCCACACAGAAAGACCCTTTCGCCAACCCCACCCAGGGTGTGGGTGCCGATGATGCAGAGGAACGAACACACCCTCAGCACCCACAGCATCGCCGGCGGGAATCGAAATCAGGACCTTCTAGCTGTGAGGTGAGTTGTGCTACCAGCTGCGCCACCGTGTCCCCACCAAATAAGCAATCTTACACCTTCCTACAGTGTGGTGTTCAAGGGTCTCCCAATCCAGGATCTGTGTGGACCTAATAGGGCATGCAAGGCTTTCACTTCACTGATTCGCACATGCTGCATCAACCAATATATTCATCATCAAAAACTTCTAAACAGATATTTAATTATTCAGAAACTACATTTTTATTCTAGTCCTTTAAAAGACAATTACAAATACTAACCTGTGAATGTGGTTGGAAACTGCGCCATGGTTCATTCAGTCTTCTGCAGCTACACAACACCTGAAACAACACAATAAGAACACTTGTGAAAAGTTTGATCCATCTCTTTCCAACATGATTCAACCAATTAAGCCACAAAAATGTCTCTTTTATGATAAAGGATTACTTAAGTGTGCAGTGCCGGCAATCCCACTGGATGTTTAACAGCATTTTAAAAAGGACCAAATAATGTCTGGTCACCTGTCAAAGGTGCTGATGCAGTCAACAAACTCAGTCAGGAGGAAACCTTTTCAGCTGGAGCCTGGAGTTAATTTTCCACTTGGCTGTCTTTTACAGCTGAAGTATAAATTTCTGTGTAATCTGCTATCCAGTGACCCTTACATCTTACAGCATTATGGGTAACAATGGTATATTATAAGCACATACAAAAAGTAAATGGGTATCAATATGTCTAAATATCTTGTGTTGTGGTTCTTCCATTAAATAAATATGTATAAATTACCTGTTATAAATCTGCTGTTGCTATCTGGTATTGGGGCTAGTACTAATCAGAGGACGACTAAACCAATTGTCAATCATGCTGGTGTATGTCAATAGCGTAGAAAACCATAGTTTATGCAGGCTGCCAGAGCATTCCTGCTCACTCGTTTACAGACATTGTTGTTACTATATATTGTGAATTAAGTTTTTATAACAGCTTGTTTTTAATAGTATTTGGCCAAATGTTTCTATTTTTTCTATCTATTCTATCTAAAAAACAATGCTGTACCCTCTCACATAAAGACTTCTAACATACATTTGGAAAGAGAGAGGTATATTAGACACATATAGGTATGTTAATTAGATCCATATCTGTCTTCTGTCCCTGGCATCCTTGTGGTCTGCAGACAACCCATAATCTAACACACATTGCAACAGACAAGCGTTAACTGAGAGTGTGTTTGTGTGTGTGGGTTTGTTTTTACCCCCCACAGTATAATGTAAACAAAACTTTGTTTTCTTGCAAACTAAGGAGGAGAAACCCTGCTTAAAGATTAGCTCACCCAAATCATGAAGAGTATTTTCACCCTCAGCTCTGGAGATATCAAACCTTACAGTGTAGATCACTAATAAAAGCTGAGGTAATTGGATGTTTATTTCACAATGCTCAAACAAACCAGAAAACTAGTAAATGTTTTCCCAGAAATAACTACTGTACTAGTACAGTAGCTTGCAAATGTATTCACCCCCCAGGTGTTTTCTTCTTTTCTTTCTTAAAAAAGAAAAAAGACAAGATTTAATCATTTAAAACTAATGTGAGTCCAAATTGTTAAAGCAAAAAAGGAAAAACGCTACGGGTGAATACTTTTTCAAGCCACCGTATACATCGTGTTGGACATGCAAAGATTGTTTCTTTCAGTATCAAATCATTCTTAGCCTTTTGCAAAGTGTACAACAGAGTGTCTGTGTGCATTTTTTGTGTGTTCCCCATTACCAACAGAGTGGCAGAACAAAGTAACCAGCTTAACTAGGTCAGAGGAATAAAGACCACCCCACAAAAACACACACAGGCACACACTCAAAGTGGCAACTGAAAAAGTCCTGAAGCAGCTGAGCAAAAACTGCTGGTCTAAACTGAAGATGGAAGAGATCAAACTGATCGAAGAGAGGCTGTTACATTTAATGGTTTAGCCACAAAATGATCTGAGCAGACGATGTAAGAATTTGGAGACACTATTTAGATTATAAATTAACTTTTATGAACACAAAATAAATCAAATTCAGCAAAGAGCACATTTCATTACTTTTTTTTTGTAATTTTCTTTTTATTGAGCAATTTCACAACCGTTCAATTCACATCAATTGCAATATGGCATGTAGCCTACTTTTATCCATTTCCCAGTACATTATCTTCTTCTCATTTTTTTTTTTTTTTAACAGATAGCCTACTCATTTGCTTCAAATCAAAATATCCGGTACTGATAATATATTCTACGTCTGGACATCAACTTTTATCATCTTCCAACCATTCTTTAAGCAGTAGGCCTAAATATTCAGATTCTCTGTATTACCAATGTTGTGAAAAACAGATAGCAATAAGACCACTGGATGATTTCATTTCATTACTTTTATGTCCTATAACTTGAAGACAAGAGTGAAGACAATAATCGTTCCAGAAAATAAGCCGATTATGAAACAAACTGACTTTTGTTTCAGAGTGAAAAGTTAAAACAAATCCTCACACTGAAGCAAACTAATAACAAAATCAATCACATGCCAGTTGAGTGATAATTCATTAAGCAATTTCCTGTGTTTACCAGCATAATACAAGTGGGATCCTGCCTGAGTAGAGCTGGAAGACTAAGGTGTGTGCACATAAGACATTCAGCAACACGAGTAAACTTGCAAACCAATAAATTGAATGACCTCTTGGAAATATTGAAGCAAAAGTAACATTAAAAAGTTCTTTGTTGCTGTTATCTTCAGCTGTCCTTTGTCATCCATGTGTACTTAAAGGCTTAATGTTCTGTTTCCCCTGGTGCTTGCTTTGTATTTGTGGGATTAGTCTGTATAATTAGAGCACTGGGATGTCACTGAAGTGATGGTCTGTTATCAAGGCTTGTGACAGATGCCTGTTTGGTCGTGCCCCCCCACCAAAAAAAAAAAAAACACACAAAAGACAGTGACAGAACAAGGGGTCCAGACTCTCCCTTTTATTTGTCCTCCCCTCATTTTCTGACTGACGCCTCTGATATTCCATCTTTTCAATATTAAATTAATGGATTTGGAAAAACTGTGGATCATCTGATGTTCTGTTTGCTCTATAATATAATCATAATTATTGATATGTGTGTAACGCTGTCCTCTTGGTTGCAAATGAGATCTCAATCTCAATGGGATTTTAATCTGGATAAATAAAGGTTTATTGGAAAAAAACAAACAACAATGATATTTTCTGGACTTTAGTTGGACAGAGGATTCCAATGACGACATCTTTGTTGATCAAGCTTTTTGCTTCCTTTTTCCCCCTCAGGTCTGCAGCCTTAAATTGAATTGGATGCTCTAAATTTAAGTGGTACACAAGTAGTTTGGGGACTTCACAAACACACATGATAGTCAATTCAACATGAATCATGAATCCCCACCAAGCATGCAATAATATTTAGTTAATATCATGTTTTCATTACATTCATTTATAAATTAATTTGAATGAATTATATAAACATAAATGCTTTGTTTTATGAGAGCCTTATACACATAAAGTTAACCGATTGACTGCATATTGAGCTGGAGCAAAACAATCACTTATGCCCCTGATATAATGATATATATGATTTTCATCTCCATTCATTCATCAACGGTGTGCTCCTTTAGGACTTTCACATTGAAGGGGAGAAAAATATTGACAATTTTCAATCAGACACATTTATTTATCCCTTATAGTATAGATCAGTGGTTCTCAAACTGAGGGTTGCCAGATAATTTCAGGGGGTTGCCAGATCATTATAAAAAAATAAAAAAACAATTACTATTATAATTATAATATATCCTATCATTATAAATGACTACTTATGCCATATCAACCCTTTAAAATCGCATGTTTAGATAGAGTTTCCATTTTTTTTAAATGTTTGTCATTTTGTGCCACTGAAGAAACATCCAAATTCAGATGTTTCCCTGAAATGTAACCGTTGGGTGCCTAATTGGTCATTTTTAGCTAGTGTAGCTTATGAGCTTACTTATTAACAATTCCAAAAATCTACATTTGGCATTATATTGGTAATAGAATCTGATTTTGGGCACAGGTGCCTTGTCACAGCGCCAGCGGTGAACCAAATCCTCTAAAAACCGCTTTATACTCCTTTTTCATGAAGATTCTGACAGTTTTCCAGGCTTACATTTAGAGGACGGGTGGCAGGATGACCCATCTGAACACACAATTAACCCCCCAGTCGTAGCGGGGTGGGGGTTGCGAATAACAATGTATGTTATCTTGGGGGCCGTGGCTCACAGTTTGAAAACCACTGGTTTAGATCGATGTATCAATAGTTAAGCCGAGTATTTAACACAATTTCCCTGAATCAATCAATTCTAATCAACAAGGTCGTAATTCAATCTGATTGAGTTTAGACTGAATGGAGATATGTCAGCAGCAATACCAGTTAGAATATAAAAGAGAAGAATAAAATGATCTCAGTGTTTTGCAAGACTGATAGTAATACAGTTTCAAACATGTACAAGAACAAAAGTATATTTAAGTATTAAACTCCAATTTTCATAGAACATATAACATCATTCAAAACAGACAAAAAAACTTAAGCGGAAAACAAACTCTTTAAATCAAATCCTTTTAAATTATCCAAGGGCGTTAACAAAACATCAGTAACCAAGATGTCAAATCAAATGAGAGTCAACACCAAACAAGTATCCAGTGTGTCTGCTATGCTGACAAACTCCTACTCCTCAGGTCCCTCGTCTCCGTCAGAGTGATGATGTTTCAGTCAACATGAATCATGATGACCTGACAGACAGAAATGATGTGACTGGCTGAACACAATGTACAGTAGATTTTGTGTTGAAATTAGTAACTTTGTGATTGTGATAGCTTCTTACGGTCGGCACAATTGTAACTTTTTTCTGTTAGATTATAAATTGTACCTGATTTAATAAAAGAAAGAATTCATTTGTTGACTGTATCTTTTACAAATGCCTTAATCATGATGGTGCTAGTATTCATAACAGCAATCTCTTCACACATCATTCACTCTCTAGATTCTCCCCCACACACGTGTGTGCATAAACCCTCTGTCTCAAAAACACACACCTCCTGTTTCACACTCACACACTAAAGACACGCCCATTTTCAACACACTGTGACCCGAAGCTCTCTACATCCATCTCTGTCTATCGCACCATCATATCATTATCACACTGCTGCCAAATGGCGAGGCCTGATAGATGGCACATCCACCCAGGACAGTGACTTTACCACTGTAGACTCTCCTGCATCAATCATCCTTTCCTCATACACTAGTCTCTTCTCAGAAATGTGCTGACCATTGATTGGCTGTATAATATGTAACTAACCAGCCTTGTGGCCAGTTATTAGGCATTTAGTGTCATACGGACCTCCATGGTCTTGAGTCAAGGTTTTGTTCTTCAGTAGGCAAAAGAGCTTTACTGGTTGAACTTTATCTGGTCCTTGTTTTTGGTTTAAAGCTAAACTTTTTAACTTTCTAACTGAGCTGCAGGGGATTTGAAAGGCAACCTAAATTTCTCAGCAAATCTCAGAGCTTAAAACAATCAATAATTAAATCAAAGTTTACAGACATTGCCAAATATGTATCTAGAATTAAAAGTGGATGTTTAGGTTTTTATTTGCACAAGTTTTGGAAGGTTTCACAGCAATTTAAGGGTGATAGAGAAGACCACCTATAAATAAGAAGAGACATTCTGCCTTTCATGCATGATGTTATCAGTTTAAGGCTTAAGCCACTAGTCTCTATAATTACATGCCATGGCAACAACAAGACCCCAACACTGATATCCGAATGACAGCAGAAACAGAAGAAGAACATAAGGACAGCAACTTAACTTGTTTTTCAAACTGATTATTTATATGCTAATCATTTTTTTCAATGAAAGTCCAAAATGAGATCTACAAATGACTTCTTTTGTCTAAACCATTGTGTCAAACTACAACTACAATTAACTTAAAAAGTATCACATACTCATTTTGAAAATCATATTTTGGCATGCTCAATTCAAAGGTTCATGGTTAACGGATTATCAAAATGGTTACCTGTTCATTTTCGTTCAATGATTAACTGATAATTGAACCATTTCGACTTTAATCCAGATAAACACAGTTGCATTACAAGTAAGTAACTCTGTACTTTTGCTACTCTCATGAAAACAAAACTGTTAGTGCATATGTTCTCTACAAATAGGGCTGAGGGGGAAAAAAACAACAACTTTTCTGTCAACATAGATAAAGTATTTTCATCTGCAATTCTTCCACCTTCAAGAATCCTTGCAAGCATACAGGTTACCATGGAAACCAGTCCTCACTGATGGAGCATCATAAGCCTTGTCCATCAATTCACTCAAATTACACGTTCACTAATGTGGACTGTGTCGGTGTCTCTGGAAAGAGCATTTACAGTAACAGGAAAGATCTGTTCGGCAATCCATCATCACTTCCTGCAACATTTTAGCTGAACTGGCAGATGATGAAGCGCTTCGCCGTTCACCCACATGCACTCTTTTGTTTCCAAAAGACACTATACGATTCTTAGAAGGTTGTTTGGCTGAACAGGTAGGACAGCTGTGACTAATATCAGTGTCTATAATAACAAAATCGAGGCAAGCTGTGCCTGTCTCCACCCTAAAAGTCACTCCCTGCTCTAACAGCACTAACAACCTTGTCTATTTATCCGAGTTTCCTCGGCAGACTTGACTATCTAGTTTAAGGTTACCCTCAAGTAACAACGGTCAATGTTAACATTAGGACACACACAGGCAGTGCAGATGCAG
>JAPMNP010717924.1:0-10557 GCA_029874935.1 Atherina boyeri | reverse complement strand
CACATAGGCATGGCAAGAAACTATAGACGTCAAACTGTGTACTTTGTGTATTGCATAGGTCGACAGTATGTACTATCTGTCTTATGTAGCATTGTTTAAACGGTTTTGGCTTCATAATTTCTCATCTTATGTTTGCAGGGCTGCTCAGAAGCTGGAGCTTAAATGTGTGCAAGCTTATAGTGATTTAGAGGGCTTGCAGGGGCTGCACACTCTGCCTACAGCCATCGTAGATTACAGGGGAGTGCGCCTGTCAGCTCAGGGTCTGGCTCCTGGCTTAGAAAGCTCAGAGCAGGACCAGGAGGCTACTCCTGCCTCGAGGTATTCCATGTGAACTTATTTTATAACCATATAGGTACCGCCATATCAGACTGAGCTTCATTTGATACTTTTGTGATTTTACTGCTAAATGCCTTTTTCCTTCTGTGTTCAGAGGTTTGCTGTACGGAGTGAATGCAGGACACCAAGAGTCCTCCCATCGAAGGCAATTGCTGGCACTCTTGGCTCATTCAGCCAAATCTCTTTCTCTCCAGAGACATGTTGTTTTTGCACCCAACGGTCACCATGTACCACTCTTCACTTCAGTGGATGCTCAGGGGCTGCTGGGAGCTGATGGAAGATTTTACTTACTGGATGTATTCAGGAGCTTCCCAGCTGATGCCAACTTCTGTCCAAAGGTGGAGACAGAAAGTCAGACAGACACTGGTGATGAAGAAAGTAGCGGAAGATCTAATGAGGATGAGGAGAAGAAGGGTAGTGAGACAGATGGCTGGCCAGAGAACTATCATGCCACTTCTGAGCTTCCAAAGAGCTTTCCACATGGCCTCTGTAGGCTGAGACCAGAGCTGGTGCAGGCTTTTGTCCAACACAAGTGAGAGTAATATGAAAGAAAAGTCTTTTGAATAGTTTTATTATTTTTTCATGAAATTTATTTATTCATTTATATTTATATTTACAGACATTGCCAGTTCACTCAATGTGTCAGAGAGAAGTTGGACAATAATGGAGGCTTTGAAGAATGTGCAACAGCATGTAAGGAGTGTTTTAATATGTTTTTAAAAATGTAGTGCAAATAATAGTTTGACTATTTTTTTTTTAATGCTGGACAAACGTTTTTATCTTTGCAGCTGATTCTCGATCCACTGATGCAGTACGAGCTGCATGTAAAGATGTGGGCTCGGTTAGCGACATCATCTTTGAGATGCGCTTTAACCCGAATGTTTTCTCTCCAGGTATACACACTAACTACTTATTCATATATGCACACACCCAAACAGTGCAGTCTGCTATTAGAGAGCGTGCTTCCTTTTTGTCTTTGCATTTAGGAGTATCTTTTCCTCCTGGTGAAAGTACATCAACAAAACTGCAAGAGAGGTTACTGAGGGAAGCTGCAGCTTTCATCATCACGCACCAGATACCAGACTTTGTGAGTAGCACCACTGTGTTGGAATGCTCTCATGGGCCTATTTTATGTGAAAATTAAATGAGTTCACCAGATATTTGTGTGTGTTTGCAGGTGAAGGGCTGTCTTGAAACCAATGAGGCACCGATGGATGGAGCTTCTCTAAAACAGGCACTACACCAGAGAGGAATCAACCTCCGGTACTTGGGGCATGTGTTCAAGGCCATTACCAAGTCAGAACACAAAGAGCACCTGAGGCATATAACAGTATGTTTTTTATGTAAAAGCAGAAAAATGTAAAACTGTTTCTAAAGCGACTGCTTTCTTAATAATAATTTCTCTTATGTGTCTTTCTGTGTTCGCCAGAGATCTGTCATAGGAGAAATTTTCATCCGCTCAGCGAAAAGAGTGTTCAATACTTTCCTCCAGGTATTTTTTATGTTTGCACATCTTACTGTTGGATGGTCGGAAAGCAGTAAGTGAGCGTCCACATGCTTCAGGGAGAATAAAGTGCAGCCTATGATCATGTCTTTACAGGGTGTGGATGTGCCTTGTCTCTCTGCGGCTGTTAGTCACTTCCTCAGTTGCCTATTGGTTCCCCACTTCATTCCCATTCCAGTTGGGGAGGACAGTAAGAAAAAGTCAAGACGACGTGGTCGTGGGGCTGGGGTGTCCGAGAACACGCCCTGGAGCATGCTCACAGGGACAGAGCTGTGGAATCTGGTCTCTCAGGATGCTGTTGAAACTTATGACATCTCTGACAGTCTCGGGTGAGAACACACTGTTGTTACTTGTTAGTTCACCTTGTTAGTTATGCAATCGTCCAGTGTTAAACCATTTTCTCTCTCACAGCTCTGGTCCGAACTACCTGGTGGAACACTACGGCCTTCAGAAACTCTCAATGCTCAGAGAGTTCTGTTTAAAGACCGGAGTACAGGTAACAGTTACTCAAAGCATGGATTCAGTGTGATAGTAGTCTGTTTGAATCACACACTAGAGTTGTGCACATATGTTTTATCTGGTTATACAGTTATTACTTAATTAGCTGCCAGGAAAAATCTTCAAAATTCTAATTCTGTGTCTAACCCAGTTGAGACTGAGAGACTACTTCCTCGACAACCAAATCAAAGCTCCCATCAGTCCGGACGACATCCTTAACATCTTCCCTGTTGTCAAGCACATTCACATGCCGACTGTGGATGCTTCAAAGGCGTATCGTGCTGCACAGAACTCCATTCAGAAGGGTACGCCAACACACACAGAGATGCTTGACATATCTTTTTGAATAGACATTTCACATGCTTTACAAAATGGATGTGTGTTCCTCAACTATAGGTCTGCTGGATCAGGCCCATGAACACCTGAAGGAAGCAGTTTATCTCTTTGGTAGGGTGTGTGATGATCTGCACCCTGAGGCCTGTTATTGCCACAGCCTATTGGCAAAGGTGGCGTATCTGCAGGGAAAGTCAGCTGAGGTAGGCCCACCACTCTGCAATCCTTCACGCTTACTCTTCAGGACAGTCATACTTAGCAATGATGGGAGATAACTCCTTAACAACATTGACTTAATTACAGCATGCTACCACATTTTAATGTGGCTTTCCTTCATATTCTGGTGAGGTGGTGGCCGTAGGTCAGGAAATAAAGCAGCCATCTATCAAATATCAAGTGGTTCAATCCTCAGCTTTTACAGTCTACATGCCAAAATATTCTTGGGAACAACACTGAACTGTATATTGTCCTTGATGTGCTCTGTATGAAATAAGAAGTGGTGTGTGAATGTGTGAATCCGGCTTATGCTGGAAAATGCTTTGAGTGGTAACAAAGCAAGTACAGCTCTACATTAATACAGCACGTGTACTACATACAATATTTGAGAGGGTAATATTGTGTTGTTTGCTTTATTAAACTGAAACAGATTCAGTTATTTTTCAGGAGAAAAACTCTTTGAGATATTATATATTATTCTAAATCAATTCGTATACATTTGAAGAACTGAAGGTGGTACAGAGGATTTTCCAGGTCTGCGACGATTAGAATAATTTTCAAATGAGGCATGCACATGACACCGCCTTCTCCCCCACCTATCCTCCTATGAAAAGCTTCCCCTATTACTAAAAAATAGAGAGGTTGATTGATGTTCCAACAAGCAATATTGCATGGCTAGTGGTCGTTTTCTATTGGCTACTGTTTTGGCTACCACGTCCAAACTCTCAATTTCTTTTTACTTTTTTTGTTTTTGTTTTTCATATGTATGGGCCTGCTACATATCTCTCCAGTAGGTTTTAGCAAAGATTTAAATTTATTCAAAAAAGAAAAATCCCTTTAAGTTCAAATAAATTACACCAGAACATCCATATAATGCTGCTTACATGTCAGTGTATCGATGATAAATGAATCATTAAAATAATATGAATTGTATTAAAACACTCTAAAATAGAGAATTATTTACTTTACTATTGTGTGACTGTGTCTGCATCACTTTATCTTCCTCTGTCCAGGCTCGCAGCATCCAGCTGAAAGCAGTGGTTATCAGTGAGAGGGTGCTAGGTTTTGACCATCATGACACCATTCAGCAATATGTGAGTAGCTACAGACTGACATATATAAATGATATAATTTGATTAGTTGTCAAAGTGTAATTGAAATTGTTGTTTGTGTTACATGTAGGCTCTCTTGGGTGTCTATACTTACGCTGGAGGGGAGATAGCTCTGGCTCAGAAGTGTTTTCTCAGAGCTCGTCTGCTGTTGCTAACAGTCCACGGAGAAGATCACCCATACACAGCAACACTGGATGTAGGTGACAGCAACTTAAATAGTGTCTGTATATAAAAACGAAGAAAAGAAGAAAGATATTAACAATGTTCAGTTAAAACACATTTGTACACTTTTTGCAGAGTTGTCTGGGCCTGGTGCTGCCAGAAGATCATATAGGGCAGTTTCTAAAGAACGCCCTAAGACTTAACACTTCCTTCTTTGGCCCCACAGATTTGCATACAGCTCTCAGGTAAAGCATCATTCTTAACTTGTATTGATGGTTTGTAAGTGAAGTCAATTACTTCATTTTTATCCTCTTTTTTGTCTATACAGTCAGCACCTGTTGGCCCAGTGGATGTGCAGCAAGGGTGACTACAGAGGTGCTATGACTCATGAGAAAGAGGCCCTCACTGCCTTCACTTCACTGGTTAGTAAAGTGTGAGAGAGATTGACAGAGAAAGTATGATAGACTGATTGTGTGTTAATTTCCATTTATGAAAAAAAACTCTCATAGTTTGGAGAGGATCACCCACAGACAAGCTGCAGCAAAGAGTTCTTGTCCACCATAACCAAGCAAGCAGTGAAGGTGGAGCGTACTCTCAGACAGGCAGGGGCTGACTGCAACGAGCAAACTGTGGAGGTACTGTATGTGCAGCAGCTCATTTACACAACTTTAAAAAATGAAAATGAAAATTGATCAGACTTTACCATGCTCTCTATTTTCAGTGTCTGAGCCCAACTTCTGACACTATTCTGGAGCAGATGGTTTTGGTTACAGGGATCAGAAGGCTTGCACAAAGGTAAATATTCATTACAGAAAAGTTGAGACAGAAACACAAGGATATATCCTTTATTTTAATATCCTGTCTTTATATTAAACTAATCCCTTTAATGCATTTTAATAGTGACAGGTTTCAGGAATATAAGCAGAAACACCTGGAACGAAAGGCTGCAGTAAGAAAGGAGCTGGGACTCAAACTACCTACAGAGCTCACCACCTCAGTCTTTGTTAGTGGAGAAGAGAAAAGCTCCGATAACGAAACAGGATGCGGGAAGGAAATTGAGGATGAAGGAAACGAAGCAGTGGAGAGCAACAGTTTAAACCAACAGGAGCAGCCATTAGAAGGCACATCTATTGAGAGTGCTGCACAAGCTAATGGTCATGTGGTGGAACCTGCCGAACAAAGCAAGAATGAGGGGGAAACTGATGTAAACAGTGACAGAGCAACTTCAGATGTTACGGTGGAGATAGCAAATGAAGATGATGAGATGACATCAGGCTCAGGGGGAAAAAATGGTGAAATAAATGGAGATGCAAGCATCATTGCTAGCCCATCAGCCCTTAAAAGTAAAATGACGTGGGCAGATATTGTCACTTCAAAACCAGCCATATCCAATGAGAAAGAAAGCAAAGCAGTTAATGGAGTAGATAATGTTGCTGCCAGTGGAGCCGCTGAAAAGTAAAAACACAAGTGGTTGTGTGTAAGTTTTCAAAAATCACTGCTGTATGATAAAACTCTCCTAGGATCATAGATGTAATATGATCCATAGTACAAGAAGAATTAAATTTAAAAAAAGAGTATGAGAATCACTTTATGCTGCAGATGTCACTAATGCTGTGAAGAGCTGTTGACTTGAGCCTAGTTTTTTCCTACCTTAACAACAAACTTCTTACCCTAGTTTTTTTCCCTATCTCTTTTTAACAGCAACTTTGTATTCCCACTTACTTTCTACCTACAAGACACAATAGAAAAGCACATGAGCAATATGAAAACATAGTCACATTTCTATCACTTGAAATTAAAACGCAGGTGTTGTAGGACATAATCAGCAATCACATGTTAAAAAACCATTAAATAACATTTGATTGTAGGGGCTGATTTTACCCAAACTAAAACCAGAACTGTATTATCAATATTTCCACCATCATGTTAACATCTGTATCAAATGAATAAATACCTTGGATATTTCTGGCAGCTGCAGAGCCACATCATCATTTTGGCCGGTAAAATCACATTATTGTTCACCTGATAGCTACTTTTACAATGTCATCTTTTGTTGTATTAGAGTAAAATGTCTGCTGTTTAGGTTAAATCTGAAGGGTGTTAACACAAGAAACATCATAAAATGTAATAATTAACTTGTGCCCACAAGTAAGAACTGCTGAAATAAACCAGCAATGTAAAGAAGCTGAAGAGAAACTTTTTTTTTTCTTTTTAACAAATCATACCAAGGTTTGACCCATATTTTAGCCTTTTAAGTGAAAAGAGGCTGGAGAAGCTGGAATCCACCTGTCATAGTTTAATGTAGTATTATGCATAGTTAAAAAATATAATTTTGAATGTTTTCAAATGTATGCATTGTGCTAAACAATACCATGGATGTGGAAAAAATTGTCAGCCACTGTCCAAAGTGCCAAAACAACTCTGACAAATGGTTTGGTCTTTAATTCCCTGTGCAAAGTGTTTCCTTCAACCCATCTGTTTTTTCTAAGCATGTATTTGACCTTGTATAACATAAATGGTTTTGTAAAGGATGCCTGCACCTCTTCACGGCAGTCTTGGCTGTTCCAAAAATGTCTGTCTGTTAAAGATGTGTCTGTATTAGAATAAAACATAATAATCTTCGTGTGCATAGGTGTTGTTACAAGTCCCATTTATATGTATTGTATGTATATATATTTGACAGGGAAATCGCATGCAATAATGATGCCATGCAAACAGAGTTTATAGCTAGAGCTAGTTCTCGATTTCTGTCCCTGGTTGGGCCTTTCTAAACTATATTGAAATACAATAACATATTACAAAACCTATATAAAAATTAAACATACACACATTACAAAATCTATGAATCATTAATTCACTCACATAGTTTCATTCAAAAGTAACCTAAGGTGCTCTTTACAGAGAAAGTGAAAGAACTTAAAGTCAAGTTAAATGCAGTTCAATCTAACCGACCCCATTCAGTGCTGGATTGACCAATTCCACTCCCTTTTTTTTGTGGCTGACTTAATCTTCAAAGCCTTTATCTTTTCTTTTTGAATTTGTAGATCAACTGGGATTTTGCTGCCCTTCCATTTTGCCTAATCTGTTCTTGGTTGTGAAGCAATGATGCTCGGTCTTCTGACAAAACAAATTGATGTGTGATCATTATCTAATGGATGCTGCTCACCTCTTGATTCACAATTGAATCATAAAGTAAATTCATCCATTCATAGGCAGAGACAAGAGTTTGAAACAGCCATGGATCACTCATTAGTGCAACAGTTTTAAAGGCATGTACCCCGCATTACCAAGGCATCCTCCAATGTGCATCCTTTTGAACAATACCAAAACCATTTACCTTACATTGACATTTGAGAGCAACTTCCACTTCAATTGATGCTCTGCAATAAACCCTTGAATATTGATTTTAACAGCTTCTTTCCACTAAAATGTTTTCTGTAATGCAAGTTTTAAGCCATTTTAGGTTGGCTATATACATTTATTAAAAATTGCCAACAATGATATAAATATAATTGACAGTAAATGGGACACAATATAGGAAAAAAAAAACACAACTGCATGGTAACTGAAACAAAGACATAAACTGATCATGCCATTTCTAGAAAAATGCTGATGAATACCAAGTGCAGGCTTGAAATGATTAATCCAAGATGGTCAACAATCATTTTTCCTTCACAAGGAAGCCTTTGGAATAAAGTCACAATGAAAGGCCTTGTTCCTCAAAAATAAAAAAAATAATCTGGATTTATAGGATTGTTCATCTATTTGAAAAGTAATTATTCTAAAGTCAACATTTAAAAACCCATCCACTATTATTCATCTAGTATCTCAACGCTGAGTTTCCTTCAGTATAATTTCCAAATTGGGACAGTGTTGGTACTGTGGTTCAGGCGACTCTGATGGTGAGAGTCTGTTTAGGCTGTCGGAAGGAAAGGTGATGACTGCTGTATCACTGAAGACATCTATTAGGCGAGAAGGACAAGGCAGCTGTCTCTCCTCACACAAATCCACAGCCTCACTGAGGTATCTGTAGTCCTTCTTGAACTCCCTCTCGATGGTCCTATTGGCATGAAACAGAAAACATCCCCTCATCTTCTTGCTTAAAAATTCTCTTCTTTTTTTTTTGTGTATATCGATTTGTTTTGTTGTTTGTCACTTTTTAAGTTGTCTTTATGTTCAAATAAACTTTTTCAATCAATCAAAAAAAATGTCATCACCATTGTGCATGTCTTGTACAAACCTTTCACTCATGCCACTGAAGCTGTTCCCGATGATCATCACCTGAGACAAACACTGCGCACTCCAGTTCTTCCACAGGAGGTTGTTATACAGGGCTTTCCCACAGTGCATCATGTAAAACAGTGTGAGCTTAGTCGCGAGGTGCTTCCCCTCCTGTACAATACAGTAAGCAAGTTGCTGCAGTGTTTTTGTATGCTTTGATTTAATCTTTTCTGAGGCGGTAACCTGTAGACAATATCTAACTTATCTTCTCAACAGCTCTCATGTCTAAAATAATTTTCATAAATAACAAAACTAGTTTTATGTTAAAACAACAGATAAACATAATCTGAAATTAGATATATAAAATGCAGTTTGGCAGAATTCAATCTAACATTTAAAAAGGTACTTCCATTATCTGCACTGTAGACATGACCACAGTGTCTCACCTCATTTTCTGTGAGAACAGTCAGACCCAGCTCTCTCAAAACATCCTTCTCTCCAGAGGAGAAAGCAGGATCATAAACAGAGCAGTCCTGGAGTGGAATCTACGTGGAAAGACACAGGTGCATCATTATTTATAACAATCAGGATCTCATGAATGTTTGTAGTTAAAGATTAAGTTTATCTTCCAACCTGCCCAGCATCCAGGAGCAGCAGCAACATGGCAAGTTGGTAACGGGCTGAGACACATGAAGAAAAGGAGCCAAGGCCATAGCACACACACTTTAGCTGTTGATTCATCTTGTCCTTACTGTCCGTCTCCAGATGACCCTCAGTGTCTCTGATCTCTGAAGGTTTCAATTGGGACATTGAGGTTGCCACCTGCACCTGCTCTGAGGTAGAGAGTTTCAAAGTCACATAGTCACCATGTCACAAGACAGTTGTTTGGTTGCACTTTTAGTTGTCCTAAATACTTACCTTTCCACTCTAGCCAAAAGTCCTCACATATTAGCTCAGACCTATGGAGACAGCAAATAAGAAAAGTTAGAGTGTGAGACTTGGTTAAGTTAGTAAACAAGCCTGTGGGGAAGGTGCGTTTTCACCGGGGTAATACATTCCATGTGAGCTCAGTGTCTTACACTATATCTCTGATCCGTTTGACATGTTTCCCGACATCGAGTTGCTCATGAAGGGATGTTGTAGTTGAAGACACTTGGCAAAATCTAGATTTCCGAGGTCTATCTTTTCTCCTCCGGGCAACCTGCCACTCCTCTTCGGTGTCCAACATGTCTGCTAACTTACGGATTTCATGTTTACATATACATGCTGTAACTTACAGTCAGTAAGACACTCACATTGTCAACAAAAGGATAATTTTACGCACTTTTGGTGGCTAGCTGGTCGGCAACACGTAGGGATATTTTGAGTGTAACACAAACGTTTTACTTCCGGTGTTATACAAATTATTTTTTGTGTTTTTTTTAAACAAACACACACGCTTAGAAATTTTGTCTGCATCTGCTGACATTTCGTTTAAGATGAAACTAAAGAGTCCATATGCGTGTTTTACCTTTTGTTTTCTTCATTTAGTATTTTGTGTAAACTGTCAATATCGAGGAAGATAAGTAACAGTTAATTGATAGTTAATTTAACGATATTATGATTCTAAAATAATGTCACAATTAAAATCCTGGAAACTACTAGGAAAAAGTGTGGTATCTGTGCAACCTGCAAAGAAACAACGAAAATTGTTTGAGGGGTACAAACTTTGATGTAACACAATGGATTCGGAAGTACTACTATGTTAGTGGTGCGTTTAATGGAAAGTCTTCTTCGTGAGCTGCTCTTCTCTTATTACTACATAAGAAATTGTGTCTGATCGATGTGCACGTAGAGCATTTAATATAATTCTGGTAAGTTGTATACAATTAATTCTTTGGGCTTTTTAAGCATGCAACTTTTTAAAATAAATATATAGTGAACAATTTATGCCGTAGTGATTAGCTAACGTTAGCTTGTGCTTGAAAATATTAGCTTAGAATGTATTTTCTCTAGCGGCAGGTCTAGTGTATAAGCATCAGTTAAATCAAAGTTAGACCAAACTAGCAATTTTTTTTAAGTATACCTGTTTTGGTTTTTCCAGTGGTGTTTATGTCTCTTAATTTAATTGAGCTAACGCTACTAAACCCATAACTGTTGTCTAGCCAGCTAAAGTCCAAAACATTGGGAATAAAT
>JAPMNP010717918.1:0-11334 GCA_029874935.1 Atherina boyeri | reverse complement strand
ACATGTATCTAAAAAAAAAAGTAGTTTTAGGTGCTAAAGAAAAATTGTGTTACAATCATCCCCGGTCTCCCCTAAAGTAAATGAATACCATATAAACAAAACACGCACTAAGAAACTAAAACACACTTATTCCGACATAAATATCCAACATTTCAGGACAAAAGATATTTAACTTCGCAGAAATCAATTGAGGAAGTTTAACGTTTACCTGAACTTTTCCCATGCAGCATGTTGCCTTAAGAAAACGCCAGGATTCTAAAATTTTATGAACCATCGAAAAAATTAGTGAATCTATCATTTATTAAAAAGACTGTAAAGAACAATTATCTCAGTTCTTGATTCCCGAAACAAGTTGTTTATCAGAGATATGCGCTCCAACAAGCTGGGCTTCCTGCTGCCCGCAGGCGGAGATCATTCAGAGCAGAGGATGGGGGGGTCTGAAACGTGGACAGACACTGGACACTCTTCAGTCACAGGCTGTGTCACCATCGTGGCGTGAAAATGTAAACGCCGATTAACCTATATGTTACACTCATCTGCAGCAACCCAGTAACGCACTCGTGCTTCTCCGTTGCCACGCCAAATAACCGGGTGTTGTAAAAGATTAGCGCGAGACATATAGCTTAGTTAGCACTGGCCTGATACAGACTAAAAAGAAAAGCGTGGGATCAATTAAATAAAATTTTCCAAAACGAACTTTGATCCATTAACTAACACAAGCAACAGTCCAGACAACATCCATCATAAAACTCGTTGTACTGTGACTACACGTTTAACATGAAGCTAACAAGGCTAGCAGCTGGTGATGGTCATACATGATGTAGTTGGTCCATCATGCTAACGTCAGTAGGTATCCCAGACCTAACATCGGTTAACTAAAGTTCATGTTGATACGGTTTCTTTAAGGGCATATTTTTGCCTACATATTTAAAACGCATAAGACGATGTGCATAGAAGTAAAAAAAANAAAACAGAGGAGACGGTTACCTCGTTTTGTCTTCCTCTCCACGATTGAGGCAAGCAACTACCCATGTGCGGCGTTTCCAGAATGTGTCACCAACTTTAGCTACACCACTTAGTTAGCAGTCAACATCTGCTCCACCTCTTCATCACCGGTCACTAGAGGATGGCTGACACCGCCCATCGCAAGCCACAGGATAGAAGCGTCGAGGAGGGCTGGGTCGAGTAATTAAACAAATAATAAAAACGACATCTAACGAGCTTCTTCTGCTTTTTTCTTCTTCTTTTTCTTTTATCCTACTTTGATTGACAGCCGTCGTTACGTTGGAAAATTCGCATTGATCTATAAATGTGATGTGGCCTCGCAGGTGTAAACCATAAACGTAGCTGCTTCTGCCAAATACAATGGATGACGATGATTATTATTAGCCATATCAACTGGCTGGATTTGGTTGTTATTACTATAGCAGTTTCAGAGTTTTTGCTTGACAAGATCACTTAAATTTTCTTCCTTCTCAGAAAGTCGAACACTATAAACACGAATATGAAGGCCTATTGTGACTTTGACTTGTGCTGCACTCCCTTCCATCTGGCATTGCGTAGCCTATCCTATTTTTCTCCTTGCTATTCTGATCATCTGAAGCAATGTCACAAACTAAAACTAAAACTGCCCTGGTTAATGAGTGGCTCATTTTAAAGCCTCTGGTCGTAGCCTACTCTTTAAATAAACATTAGAACGTAACAGTTTTGTTATCTTCGCAAACACATGATTTTGATAAGGACCTTGTCGTTTGGGTTGGACTTGCGTTATCTACTATGCGTGAAACCAAAAGGTCGAGGACAATCTGGATGAGTGAAACATAGGCTATCACGTTTAATGTGAGTAGAATGAAGCCACGTCTAGCAAGTGCAATTTCTATCATAATGAAATAAAATATGTGCTCGATTCTATATATTTAAAATAGTTTCCTTATACATCCATTCCTTTAAGAAATAAGTTTTGAGATTTGCTGCCACCTTGTGGTAGACTACAACCTATTTCATAACGATTCCATCCACTACATTTGATCATTTATTAATTTCACAGATAACTACAAAGGTGTTAAATTGTGGGATTTGGCTTGTTTAACGACTAGGCTATTGTGTTGAATAAGCCATGAAAACATTCAGTATAGCTATTGCTTCTTTGCAATTAACCTAAACGCTTAAACTGTAAGATGAAATTGTATATGCTATAGGCTACTTAGACTATAATTATACTGAATACAGTAAAGCATGTCAAAACCATAAAACTAAAGTTATATCCACCCCCACCCCCCTGCAGACTGTGCGTGCTGTGCTCTGCTCCTGCTCATCATCATAACAAAGAAGGAAACACCCAAACTATCAGCTGCCAGGGCTCAAGCTCTGAAACACAAGAGGATATTGGGTCTGTCAGGGCTTTGGCTGAGAGAGGAGAGTGTGGTAGAATGCATTACAGGCACCTAAGCAACTCATTACTGGCTCAGGGTCAAGCCAGATAGATCACATGGTAAGGGTTCCTGCTTTTAATGTCAAAGTAAAACCCTTTCAGCACTAAGTGTGTGTACATGGGATTACACTGTTTACTTGGTGGCTTCAAAGTGCCAAAGAGGGGGAAAAAACAATCCAAGTGTGTGCTGTGCTGCATATTATGATTTTAAATGAAAATGTATTAAAATAACAATCACTCTGTCACTTTTGCTTATTCAACCAAATACTGAAACGTCTACATATTACCAACATGCGTTTCCCTTCAAACACACTGATATAGCTCCGTGATTATTTCTTTTGCAGGCTCAGACTGACAAACATCACCTGACAATAAGACAAGGCACAGCAGTGGCAGTGGTCCTGCCATAGATGGACAGTGTGTGAAAAGGGCTTATGAGTTTCAGTTCCCTCTCAGGACTACCTTATGAACTCTTAAAGAAACTCACCATATACCAGGCTAATAGCGTCCCAGCTTTAGACTCAGGACAGCTTCTTTTCAGAGAAGCAGGAGTCAAGAAGTCAGACGATTGCCAACCCCTGTTGGAGAAACTTTGACATTTTGATTTGGAAAGGAACAGCAATAGAAAGCAGCAACAGAAAAATATAAAAGCTATGAGAAAACAAATGCTGAAAAAAAGCATTAAGATAATTAAATTTGCCTACTTTAGGCTATGTCAAAATGAACATGATCCATAATGATCCATTCCTTTTACAGTCAATGATACATCCATGCATCCATTCACTGAATAATTTAACTAAATAAACAATTAACATGGACTGAAGGCATACACTTTACCTGATAAAATAGGCCTACATCTAGACTTGTCATATAAAGATAATTGAAAATGTAGGCCCATATGAAAACAATGTAGGCTATAGTAAGTGAAATGTTAGTTATTCTGTAAAATGCAAAACTGTCATCATATGATGACAGTTTTGCAGATGGACATTTATCTTTAAACTGGGGGTGTTTGATGATTTTATTCCGGAGGATAAGTCTGCAAACTTCCGGTCTCGTCCTTGTTAAATCCCGCAGACTTGACGCAGCTCATCACAGACCACCAGGCGCACCGGCAGCCCCCGTCTCTGCTGACTCAGTGCCTTAACAGCAGTCCCTTCTCCTTGTGATACAGCATCCAGCAACCAACGCGCTCTCCTCCGGTCAGCCCGCCCCAACATCTATCTACAGAAATGGCCAAGACCGCAATCGGTGAGTTTAGCTTTTTATTCATGTTTTACCCTTCCTCACATTTCAGAACCTGCACAGGTTTGAGAGGAATGATGATGATGATGATGATGAGAGGCAGTGGCGACACCCATGGCACAAAAGGATGCTGAGGTCTGATAGAGGGAGCGGCCAAACTCCTCTCCAAGTCACTTAATGACGAAGTTGTAAAACGATAGCAGTATTTTCTTAATCTACTCTATGATTTGATTAATGGGGGTCAATTTTGTGCGTTTCTGTTTGATCCTAAACCAAGTACCGCTTAGTTTTACAATCAGTTTGCCATTTCAGTGACGCAGACTTTATTCATTCGCTCGTTTTGATGTAATTAAATCATTATAAACAAAATCAAGGTAATCTCCCCCACACGACAGCATTGTTATCGATGTCTGCCTGCCGCACCTGCCTGCTTACTGCCTGACTCAGAGCCGCGCAGCATAATGCAGCGCCAGCGACCCCACCCAATATCTCCGGTCCCTTCAAAGCAGCCCTGCTGCTCTCCAGGGTGTGACAAATCTCCTTATAAAAACTGGGCCATCTCATGTAGCTGTAGTGAAAAGCCTGCAGAGCCAATTTTGTGGGTGACCGCTACAAACATGAATGAAGGAGAGAGAAAAGATCATCCTTTTCCAGAATTGCTTCGCAGTCGAGGGGGAGAAAAAAAATTTCGACCGGCGATGAAAATGAATGTCGTCTCAAGATTATCAGACTCCAATCCTGTTTGGAAGGTTATTGACTGTAACAGAAGACTGTTATAATCCATAACTGTGTTATTATACGCTGGCAATCTATCCCAGACTGTGATATGACAGAATTTAGAAGAATTATGGGGAAATAAAAAGGACACTGCATGTTAAAGGAGGTGGGAGGCCCTGTGTTTGTGTCAGTGGGAATTTTCCATATTAGGAGAGATATATTACCATCTGTCTGGATTTTATTCTTTTAACATTTGACTCAATTTAAAAGCTGTCTCCGAACTATAAAACCAGACTATACCCCAAAATCACATGAAATGTGTATGCATTGTTTATAATGTCAAAGAGTGCGATGTGTGTGTGGCCAGTCTAGGGGAGAGTCTGTTTGTTTTCTGGTTCAGAAAGCACTTGATGGATGGATGAGCATACAGAGGGACAGTGGTAAGGGTCTTAGTGTCTGCGTTCAGGGACACCGGCAACTAAACACTGGCTGTTATATTCATGCCCCCATCCTTCTCCTCCACTCCCCCCTCCTCCTCCCAAGCCTCATCTTTTTTCCTCCATGATTTGAGCTGTGTACAGGCAGAATGGGATGGGCACAGAGCAGAGACTCCGGGAGAAAACTGCCATCATGCCAGTCATCACTCACCAGGTCGCTGAGTTCATTAACGCTTTATTTCATATACAGAAGCGTAGGCAGAGATAGGGAGAGGAATTCGGCTTTTTATGCTTATGAGATGAAGAACAAGACGTCTGGAGGCTTTGTGAGTGAATAAATATATCTAAGAGCGTAAATGGAGCACAGATACCATTGTGTTTATGCAATTTTTAGCTATCCTAAATCCTAAACAATGTCAAAAAACAAACTCAAAACCATCTTAAGGCTTTTAAACACTTTTCTTTCCTTCCATATCAGCCACACTTGTCGTATCCAGTTAGGTGTGGCCATTCAACTCGAGCCCTGAAATCAATTCATCTGTGCAGAGTCAGAGGCAACAGGACAAAAGTATAAAGTCACATCCACATTCCACTGTAGTTATTTGTCGTTCTTTGATCTTTATCACTATTGTTGTTATGGACCATCTGCATAAAGTCCCTCAGACTCGTAATTCCTCCTGATTTATCACCAAGTCCCATCAATCTGTGCGGCACACTCTCATTACTGGTTCAGATGACTGTTGCTCTTAAAGACAGGCAGAGAGGAGGAGGTGACATCAATCCACTTGTGATGGAGTGCTGCTTGCTCGTGAGCGGGTTATGTCATGTAAATATTTGGATAAAAGATGGTCAAGGAATTTCAGCATCTTCACCAAACAACATGTCACTACAGGTGTATGCTGTAGATGGCAGACATTTTGCTCTTTTAAACATTTTTTGTTCTGCAGATCTATAGCATTGATCTACCATAAATGATAATCTAATTTCCTTCTTTATTAACTTTTTCCTCTGCATTTTTTTATGCCTACAGATGTGCTGAAATTGAAAATGTTGGGGTTTTTTTCGGGGGGGAGGGGTTTGAAAGTATTAGAAATCTTGCCTAAGGCTACCTGTCTGTGATCATTTGGGTGCTGTAATGTTTCCTTTAATAGGCAATTTTGCTCTTGTGATAGCTTCATAATTTTGCGATTATACAGCTGCTGGGTGGTCTGTCTATAAAAATGCTCAACACACGCAAGCCCATGATGCTGCAAACCTACAACACCCAGGGGACCAGTAGGACTTCAGTGCACAAGGATACATTTTGTTGGATGCTTTTAATTGCTAGTTTGCACTTTTTTTGCTCAGAGTGACTATAAAATTCTTGTATTAATATGAGATGAAGGAAATAGCTTAGGAAGAGAGGGGAGAAAAAGTGAAAAATACAGCTGTAACCATTTGTGCTGATGCAGTAAATGCAGAAGATGTGGGTGACAAATATAAAGAAAGAAAGTGAGAGGGTGAAGACGAGATTATAAAAAAGGGGCCAGGGGAGAAAGATGCTCGCGGGGGATGAGGTACAGTAGATATTGATGATCCGTGCTGTTTGTTTGATGGATTGGAAGAGGAAGTGCAGCTTGATGGCTGTGTCTGTGGCCTAGGACGGAACACGAGGAGCTGTTCTCTGAGAGGAATGATGCTGACCTAGCTGGTTGAAACCAGCCTGTCAGAGTAGAAGTGCGAGCTGTAAAGTGGTGTAGTCTCTGTCTGACATAATTTGGTTTCAGCTCAGCCTGGCATGACAACGCAGCGTGTGTTAACTACGCCATAACCTTTGAACAGATGCCGGTGTTCGGCCACTTCCTGCTGTGTTATGTCGCCGTGGACCATTTGTCATTTTTATCTGTCTGATCCGCAGGGAAAGGGCTTGATATTACAAAGGAGGGATATTAGTTCTCTCATGAGGAATACAGTAGTACTTTGATATCTTTACACAATAGCAAGTCTCATCTATTTTTGATTTTGTATAAATAAAAAAAACGTCTCTAGCTTTAAGTTATAGTGCTATTTCAGTTCACAGAAAGCAGTTATTTTGTAAGATAACTAAATATTTAAATCTGTTCTGACATCACGGTTGTATAAACTCAACTCATGCACCTTAAATAAAGGTAAACCAGATTAAAGCTGCTATGATTAGTCAATTTATCAACCAGCCAGTTTATTTTTCTTCGTGTTATTTAATTCAGTCGAGAATATATTTGAGATTTTATCCAACAAAATTGTATGTTTGATGTCATCTACTTGAGCCAGCAACAGTATTTTAACCAAAATAATCAGCAGAATAAATCAACAATTACTAGTTGCAGCTCTAAAAATCATCCAGCAAAGGAAAAAAAAGAATTCAATGCAGATCTGCTCCGTAATCATTTATCCCACATTACTTGCTCCACTGAATTGTAAACTAAGTCTTCAGCTGTCATTAGAGTTTGTGTGTTTGAGGAAACCACTGCTGGGGTCTTGACACATACACAACCTTTAATGAGCCAGCGACAACACTTCAAATGNCCCCCACCCCCCACTTTCCATCAGCAGAAATGGTGCGGTCCACTAATTACAAATTGAAGTGCGCTCCACCTGAGGTGGCTGCTTCCATTAAGCTGTCCTGGGGGCAGCTGGAATTCCATTGGGAGCTGCCCGCTTTGTTGCAGTCTAATCCTCCTGTCTGTGATTTTTGTTTTTAAATTACAGAGGTGTTAACATTGTTTTAAAGCCCATCAACCGCTCATTTTCTCTCCTTCTACTGATAGAAAATGCACTCCTTTTCTGTTTCTCAAGCAAACTCAACCTCTTCTTCCAAATTTTTTATCACTCCCCCACCGCTCTCTCCCACTTCCCCCTGAGGGAAGGGGTTAACAAGGCCATCAGAGAGTAGTGAGAGCTACATCTGAGAGTTTATCACATTACTGTGGCGTCTGCCAGTCTGCAGGGCAGAAAGTGAGACACAGACAAGAGAGATCTGCGAATGAGAGTAAAGGTTTAATCACACTTTACACCATACCACCACCATGGAGAAGCCCTTTCTATGTAAATCTAATTTTTGGCTTCGTTACTGTAGCCTGCTGCAAATCATGAATCAAAGTGCCACATTTCAGCCCAGCAGGCCTCGAGCTATGGCTGATAGATTATGCCATTCTGTGACAGTTGGCATGCAGATCTGCACCAAAGCAGTACCTTTACAGAACACAGCAGCTATATGCAAACACAGAAAGTGTCACAACCTGCATTCTGTAGCAGATAGATGTGACTCTATACCTGCAGGGACTGTTGCTGAACTTGAGGCTCATATTACAGCATAATAGGTGCCAAAAACACAAGAATATTTTTTTTCTTTTCTAAAACAAGGTTAAGCAAAGGTTGGTTGTTTTTTACTTTCTTTTTCTTTTTTTCCTATCTGCCCTTTAGAGCACTTTGCTCATCCCCACTGAGCAGGGTGCAGGTTGCCAAAACCAGCCAATAAGAACTGATGCCAGCTTTTTTTTCCAGTGTTATTAACTTTTTGGGCTATGAATGTGTCAGGGGATGGACAGACATATAGCTGCATTATGCTGATAAGCTAAACCCTTAACGTTTATTCATAAAACCACAGAATAAGATGATAAGAGAAGCCTACAGATTATCTGCAGATATTTCCTAAATCCTAGGATCTTTCCTTTTTAAGTTATCTCCATGAAACTAATCTTTTAGGTTTTGTTGCATTAAGTTAGAGCATGGCTGAGAGCCAAATGTGTGTTGGTCTGGAAAAGTTAATAAATAATACATCAAAATCAAATGCATTGCCGATGATGTGTGGAGAATCCTGTGGGGATGGTAATGTCTCGGCTGCCGGGGAAATTAGGCCAAGTAAGGACACGTTCATCTCACTCCCCTCACAGTGCAGTGAAAACAAAAGGCCTGAAGAAGAAGAAGAAAACTGCGAAAACCCTGAACAGCTCAGCTGCGGCAGACATCCTTTGATGATGAGGTTTTCTCTTTCGGAGGACTCTGTGAATAAATTATTCCTCTAAAAATGTTCATATTTACATCAAGGGCCTCCTGTGGAGGCAAAAGTAGGTTAATGATGTTTCATATTTTTTCTGTGTTACTGGGTTAATATTTAGTCCTTTTTCATGTGAGAGCAGCACAGCTGGATTCATATTTGCATTTACCTCCACAGCCTACAAAGAGAAGATGAAGGAGATTTCTGTTCTCTCACTCATCTGCTCCTGTCTGTACCCTGAGACCCGCAAAAATGTCATGGGTGACTTTGAAGGTATGTAATAGTCCGAATAAATGTTTTCTTCTTTTAGCAAACAACAAACTTAAATGGAAATCCAGATGAAGACAGCTGAGTGTCTCTCTTTTTTATGCATTCAGCAGTTGACATGGACATCAAGCCCATTAACAAGCGCGCCTCAGGTCAGGCCTTTGAGGTTATCCTGAAGCCGCCCTCCCCTATGTCTGAAGCAGCCCACTGCATCACCAGCTCCCCAAAGAGGGACATTTCCCTGGAGGACATCCAGAAGAAACTGGAAGCAGCTGAGGAGCGAAGGAGAGTAAGGATGTTTACTGTCCCTTTAATTTACTTTGCTTTAAAAAGATGCCACTTCATTCCATCAGAAAAAGTTTACATAACATTGTTTACTGAAACAACAATTTGACTCCCCCATGCATCTACTTTTATATCACTAGTGAGTCACATCAACTGCTGCTATTGCAATGAGAAATGGGATCTATTACTGGCAAACTCCTGCACCCCATTCAAATGTCAATACAGCCAGTCCAGCACCTAGTAAACCCAGCAACCCACCTACAAATCAATCAGACAATCATTAACCAATCAACAGAATGATTTAAAAGATGTTTTTCAACACCAGATGCCCACAAAATTTATACAAAAGATATAAATTTAAATGGACAACTACTGACATTTTATTATATTAATCCCATTCAATGTGATCATGTGAGTCATTACACCCTCTCTTCTTTGAAATACCTATGAGTTGTATCCAGTAATTTATACTGATATCACCCTCCTTTATTTCCTGACTCATCCGCTTTTCTCTTCTAGTGCCAGGAGGCTCAGATACTTAGAATCCTGGCTGAAAAACGAGAGCATGAGCGCGATGTGCTGCTGAAGGCCATGGAGGAAAACAGCAACTTCAGCCGCATGGCCGAGGAGAAGCTCCAGCTGAAGATGGAGCAAATTGAGGAGAACAGGCAGGCCTACATTGCTGCCATGATGGAGCGTCTGCAGGAGAAGGTGAGAAGCAGTAAAAAAAAAAAAGAAAAAAAAAAAGAAAAAAGGATGAAAGTGCTATGGTTTGTGAGCACTACAGGGCCAAGATGTAGGACACTAGACAGGATCTAAATAAAAAATAAAAAAGTGGCTTGGAGGAGGAGTAATCAGATCAGTGAATGTGGTAGTCGAGTCAAGAAGCAGATATCAAGAATTAGTAAGGATCATACTTGATAACTATGATAGTGAAAATACAAGCTTCAAAGCTTTACTGCTGAAGGTGCAATAATGATCACACAAATAAACAGAGGATGATACATACACGGGTGATCAGATAATGGAGCCCAGGTATATAGTTTGAAGTTAAATTGAGTTCTAAATATGAACTGGTGAAAAATACCTGGCTTAATTTCTTCTGATCAGTTCCTAAGTACACCAATATGTAAGTCATAGCAGAGGGCTGTATAGGTTATGGATTTATCAAAACATAATTCAATAGAAAGAATTAGAATTGAAAACTTAAAGTCAGATGTTGTTGGTTTATGTTAATGAAAGAAAAGATTTTTATTAATAAGAGACTTGCTAAAAATACATTAGTTACTCAGCCGAATCCATTCTTAACGCATTGTTTTACAGATTTATTAGTAATTAGATAAGATAATGAATGAAATTATTAAATTAATTATCTACAGAGGGAAATGGCAATGTTGTAGTAAGGTTTTTTGTCCTTTTTAAGAATAAAAACAATAATAATTAATCAGAACAAGATATTTCCTTGTTTCAGGGGTGATGGTTGCTTGCAGGAAAGATCTCCAGCACCGATCTGTCTTGCATTGGACTTGACTAAGCTGAACACATTGTGTTGTTTCTTCAATGTGTCGTGTAGAGGATTTGAATAATCATCCATTATTTTTAACAACTTGTGCATATCATTTCATCATCAATGATAGTAATTGAAAAAAATCGAACTGCTGTCTCACATGCATCTTTCTTTCCTAATATTTATATACATAAATACCCGTTTGTGCAAATGGATGACGATTGAGAGTAATTTTTATGTTGCTGCAGCAATCTTTCCTTCTCCTTTATGTATGATGGTTCTCTGATGCTTAAGGAGAAAACAAAGGAAAAATAAAAATGAGAAAATACGTGCGCCATCTGCTCACCCTCAGCAGATGGGGCACTTTCTCAAGCTAGTCAAAAATATCACTAGAAGATGCACTTTTATTCCTGTTAGTTGACACCGTAAA
>JAPMNP010717913.1:0-10850 GCA_029874935.1 Atherina boyeri | reverse complement strand
CAACGGAGACAAAACGTCACAAGCATACACATACTGGGCAGCAGGTTCAGGTCATGGCCTGCGGGTCGTGACAAAACATTAATTTGATATAGAAATTGAATAAATAAAAAAAATACCTTATTTTAGATCTTATTTTATTACATGTGTAATTTAAAGACTGAAAAATATTTGACTGGATGTCTACAGATATAAGGCCTGCCATGTTATTTCATGTTAGACTGTGTTCCCTTGGATAATGTTCAGTTGTCATGAGAAAGAGTAGTGAGTGTCACCTCTGTATTGAGAGTGAGCTAAATTACTTAGCAACACACCTTGATGCATGACTCAAAAATACAAAGTGAAATACTTATGATAATGAATATTAAAACCATCAGATATGACAAAAAAAAAAAACTCCACATTTTGCAGGGAATTTACACATAATTGAATCTCTGGGCATTCATACAATTTTCTTTATCAAGTTGCTTTATAACACTTTGATATTATAAATTTATTATAGTATTCCTATATAGCTGACAAACAATAGAGTTTAATACTGAGAAAAACATGAACAATTGGTATTTGTTTTGTATGAGTGGCATAAAATAATGAATAATCAGAAAAAGGAAGGTTTATTTTTGTAGGTTTATCCATAAATGTCTGATAGTTGTGATCTGCGTTGCCGTCTAAATACTGCCAGACACAGTCAGAATGTTTGATACATGTTCATGTCTGACAGGAACATCATTACATGCACCTTATCATCTTTTTTACAAGGGAAATCAACAAACTTTGCAGGGTGGGTTTATAACTGCCAGGCTGCTTTAAATGATGGGTGTGTGTCGGACCTTCAGACATTCAGGTGAGGCAAGGGTGAGGCGACGCTTTGAGAAGAAGGAAGGTGTTCTCTGACTTATCACCAGGTTTGTTTTATGGGCTGGCTCACTATAAAGTGGGTCATTATTTTAAACTTCCAGCACACATTTACACACCTTGAAGCACGTCCACGCTAGTTTTATCTGTTTCACTTGTGCCGCAGCAGTACAGGTTGTGCTACCCTTGAAGCATTTAGGTCATACAACATACATCAAAGTTTCATGTTGTGGTGGAGGAAGGTTTTTCTTTAAACTGAAGTAGAAAGAATGACATATTTAGTCAATGGAAATGATAGATATAAATAGAGTTCAACTCTTCTAAGCAGCAGCTGTGAATGAAGTCTCTGTTAGCTGGAATGAATGGATGGTGATAAGACAGCATTGATAAAAAAAATAAAGCAGTATCCTTTTCAGATGCTTATCACATGTTAGTTGATTGACAAAATAAAAAACCTTCTTTTGTAGCATAACAGAATACAATAATCAGTGAATAGAAAAGATAGTTTTAGAGCAGAAGTCGAGGCGTAGGCTAAATAGCTGTGCGCCAAATCCCAGCAACTGCCTTTAAGCAAGGCTTGTCTCAAAGGGGGGAGACGTAGGAGGCAGTGAGAGGAGGGAAAGTGGGGGCGATGAGGGGCAAAGCAGGAAATGAGGCAAAGGGAAGTTTGGCCAAAATCTAGCAGTGGTCAGAGAAGACATGGTGGGATTGAAGCTCACTGTTTCTGTAAACATGTTCACCTGTTTGTCTTTTTCTGTGTTACTCACGTGACTGTCTTTTCTCATTTTTACTCAAATATGGAAGATATGGTAATACCTCGGAGATTGGTTGTGTCTAAATGTTGGATTGTCAGCTTCAGAGGGATGCAAGAAGCGATGGAAATCCTCACCTCAACCTGACACGGAAAGATGTTGAAGGGAGGAAAATGTTTTTTTTTAGCTTTTTAACAATCAGACAAACACTTCCACAACACTTCTACAGGCATTACATGTGAGCATAGCTGCATCAAGAAAACACTGGAAGCCTTCCACTGACTTGAATATCTTGTTCAAATACATCACTTAATGATTGACAAGGGTCTGGAAAACCAGAGTTCATCGGTCAGTAACCAGTCCATAATCACAGACTGTCACAAATGAAAAGTCTTTGGTACAAACACACATCAGAAACTCATTCAAAACCAGATTAATTATAGCCTATATGTTAAATTTGAACTCTGAGATCCGTTTTGATGTGTTAACTGTTAATGATGCTGATTGAGTTATTCCACTGATGGAAGATATGATAAAGTAAGAATGTAATTACAGAGATACTTAGTGCCGACTTCAATGACATCATCACTTCTCTATTTCTATCAATGCTGGTTAGACCGATGCAACCGAGGCAGAGGGCTCATGAAGCGGTGAAATGATCAAATTCTAGCTCTTAAGTCATAGGATTCAGCTGATAAATTGTATTTCAGGACAGTTTGAGGAATACTAGTTAGCAGCGTATGTATTTTCATTTAACTTTCAAACAATATTTTTACAAATCCCTTTCCTGAAGAGTTGGAATATTTTCTAATATGCAAAAAACTTAAGCCATCAATTTGTTTGAACCTTTGTTTCACAGATAGAATCAAAAATGATTTCCGTGTCTTCATGAACCAACTTCATAACATGAAAGAAAAAGATCTGTTAGAGGTTTACCATTGTGTTATAGCACACTTCCTTTTAAAACAATGAACTGAGAAAACAACGTTTTCCTTTCTTTTTTTTCTCTAGAGGAGTTTGTCTCATTTTTGTTGTATGAGATTTCAGCAGTTTAAAACTTCATGGTTGTCGTTTCTTCATGTTTCTTTTAATAGAAGACAGATATGGACTACAGGCAGGCCAGTCAAGTTCACGCTGTGTCTACGGTATGAAGTCACATTTTTGTGCATCTTGCAGAAGGTGGTCTGGCATTGTCCCACTAAAATAAATTTGGACCTGCAGGTGAAAAAACGTTTTCTTTATGATAGTAGTAAAAAAAAACAAGTATACACCTCTGCATTAATAGTACCACTAACACATGTGGAATTCACTCATGCCATGGACAACAATAGTCTTTCTGGTCTTTCGCCTTTAGTTTTTCTCAAAAATAGCTTAGCTTTTCTGACTTCATAAAACACGCCCATTACCTTTCTGCCTGATTGGAGATAACTCAGCAACACTTCTGAGCAGAATTGATACATGCCTTCCTCCTTACATGCAAGTTGCATTTCTAGATGCAGTTGTGGACTTGTTCAGTGAAAATGGCTTTTTAAGGTACTTCAGAGGCCATGCGGATTATTTTAATCACAGAGGCATGTCTGTTTCTGATGCAATGCCACCAGAGGGCTTGAAGGTCTCATTAAACTGTAGTATTTAGTGCTGCCATTTATACACTGAAATTTTCTTTAGTCTCCCTGAATCTTTTCATGAATATAGCAAAAGGCCGCTGTCGTTTTATACTTCACGGGAAACCTCCCTGCAAAGTCCTCATAAGGCCCTCCCACTGCAGTTTACGTCACGCTGAACAATATTGGTTAATAGATGGCAGCAATACACGATCGGTGCATCTGAATGGTCAATATCGCAGAAGTGTGTCTTGATGTTTTATGGGAAGTATGGTACGTAGGGTATCGGCCGGTAAACATAGACATGTGTACAAATATAATATATTTATTATATTCTACGCCAGTAAACTCCACAGAGCTAAGTTTTTTTTTTTTTTTTACGGTGTCATGCCAAAGTTGTTATCCCCGACAGAATCTGTCACCTTGTTTTAATATGTTGTCATCATCAACATTTAGGTTTGTTAAAATTTTCTGAATATAAAAAGAACTGCTCAGTGAAGTCACTGAAAATCATTTAATTACTTCTGCCTGTTAAATAAATGTTAAAATGAATAAATGAATGAACAAAATACAAATTTAAATTCTGTCAGTGTTTATGAAGATTTTTTTTTTAGACCTGTAAAATCCTTTTACTTCTGTAACCCACTGGAAACATTTGTTTATATCAACGGATAGATTTCCGGATTTTAAGTTCCCTTTTTTTTATTTCATTTGAGTTCCTCAGAAGTACATTTGCATGCTATCGGAGATCATCAGGATTCCTCTATTATTTCTTTATTCCTCAAACTACAAAACCACAAGCTCTCTGTCAACTATTTACCAGTGACCACTATGATGTTGTTGTGACTATTTCAGGGTTTGGGGCAGAAAAGCAGGTTCACAAGACATAGTACTCAACCAGTACAATTTGTAATTTCAAAAGTACACACTGATTATAGATATTGTGGGTAAACTGCTGGGAAGTACAGCCTCTATCTGCTTCAACAGTACATATTAGGTTGAGAGCCAAAATTATATAGTATAATATTTATAATGTAAAACTGTCAGAATATAACATAATGATGGAGGAAATACAGTACAAAGAAGAATAAGAGTACAAAGGCTTGACACGCTGAACTAGAAAAGCACTAAAACCCACATCGACACACGCACAGGCAAACGGCAGCTCCAACCACAGCACACCAGGAAAAACGTATCCAGATGTTCTCCTCATAGAATCACCAACCCCCTCCTACACACACACACACACACACACACACACACACACACACACACTTGTGGCCACACATGGGCTACATATTACTGCGGCCTCCTCCTCCACTTTTTTCTCTCCTTTCTTCGTGAAACACACACTCACACTCACACACACACACACAATATTTAACAGCCACATCTGTACTTGTAAGGACCCTCTTTGACTACGTGACTCCCTACAGACCTGAACACCAGCCAAAAACTACATCCACAGGGTTATGCAGAACTCTGAAAAGGTATGTTTCAGACACAATAAAATATAACCAAAAACAACCCAGATAAAGATTCAATAGTTTGAAGACTTGTCAGGTACCACGTTAATGTTCTTCTGATTGAAGATTTTATATCATTATTAGTCTAGGATCATGGGAAGTTTTTACTTTAAGCACCAGTTATCGCAATGGTCACAAAGGAAACTATTGATATCAAAAAGTTATCTTGTAGGAAACATTCATATTTAATTGGCTACTAAGATAGTTGTTTTTACACTGTATTCTGGTGTTCGCCCACTGTATCATCGGATTGGCATCAGTCAAATATACAACAGATAGTTACAGATGAGTACAATTTTCAACCAATAGTAACTTTAACCTCTAAGCTGAGTCATTATTAAACTCTGTAAGGGAGTTTGGTTTAAAGTCAGTGAAAGTGTTCCTTACTTAACAATAATCCTGTCACTGGCATTCAAAAAACAGGCATTCAAGGCCGCACATACACACTGACACACAGACTAGTTATTGAGCCCACTCTTTTAGCCCCTCCTCTCTTCCACTAGAGCTCCTGGCAGGCCGTCTGGTTGAGGCCCATAGTAAAGGGAGCTGTTTTCTCTGGCTGGAGTGTCTGTGTGAGTGTATGTGTGTCTGTGTGTGTCCACGGGCCCCAGACAGGAAGGAAGAGAGTGGGCCCGGCAGCACCGCTCCAGAATTCCGGTTTTGTTTTTCTTCTTTTTCCATCAGTGCAGAGGCAGACTCGGGTCTTAAAGAAACAGTCATTAATATTTTCCCTCTTAATGGCTGTGCATGACTCTCTCTGAGCAACTGAGACCTCCACCCCAGCAGTATGACTCATCTCTGTAGTATATAATCTTATTACCAGTCCTTGAAAATAAATAAATTAATACATGAATAAGATGAATACTCATGGCTTAGCGGAATCTGTTCCATGAGAAATCACAGTGAGTCTTAGCTCAGGCTCTGGCTCCTTTTCATTGAGGCCTCTAAAAATAAAAACACTGATCCAGCATCAGTGGTCGGGTTACGTAAATTACTCGGGGGGTGAAACATAAGGATTTTGGACACAAGCAGGGTAGGGGTTTTTCGCCTCCTCCCCCACATATTTGTCATAAATCATCACACAAATCTGGCAAACAAAGGGTTCAAAATTACTCGCCTTGAGCAACAGATGACACAGCTCACAGCTCATGATCTTAACATCTCTGCTGAGGACAATAAAGACAGGAAAGTCATTATTTCTCCAGCAAATGCAAGAGCTCAGCAGACCTAGAGCATAAAAGTAACCTGTGACATCATTGTTTTGGCAATGGTAATGAAAACAAACCCTCTTTCACTCGATACACAAACAGTGCTCATTGTTATGAAACAAAACCCAGAACATATTTAATTAACTTATTTTAAGTCAAGGTTGAGAGCATAAAATATTTATTAAGGTGATGCACAATAACCTTTTTCAGTGCATAAAAGTTTTACAAAACAAGATATACAGAGACTCACTAAAACCGCAGAAGTAGTAAGTAAAACTATATCAAAATCCAACCCAAAACCAAAGCAAAATACTCCATCATGTTCAGACATTGGAAACCTAAGGATGGTGTTTATTAAACGTTTTTTTATTGCCAACATCTCAATTGAAATTAAAGGTTTAATTTACATATTTCTTCCTTTTCTAACCCTGTCTGCAGTACTCAGACCTAAAATTACTGTATGTAAGAAAGTTAGTGAACACGTTTTAAGAAACACAAATAGAAATTTACAATGAAGGCCAGTGATATGTTTGTCATTGTACTCTTATTAAATCAAGGCACTGCATTAATTGGTTGTTTCAAGAACGAATGATAGAAGGTGAATAAAAATCTATATGAATTTGTGGGGGATGAAATAAACAAATAAACTAATAATTAGGCTGGTGATAAAAGCAACAAGTCTCTCTTTACTCTTGAAAACTACAATGGTGTGAATTATTCGGTTGGGTTACTGCATACTGTGTGTGGACTTTGCCATGTAATTATACATGTGACAAATTGAAATGAAAATATGAACACACATAGTGCATGGCTTGCACTAAAGCTCCCTTGTATGTGTTGACACTTATACAGGCAGTCATTGTGCACACACACACATACACAGTAATTAGTCCTTTGTCAGCAAAAAAGAGACTGCACACTCAGCTCTCCTGTGGAGGAACTTCTCAAGTATTCAACTCCTTCACCTCTGATATCTCTGAGCAAAAATAACCAAACACAGTGCATCAGCACTAAGGCTCAGCGTTCATTCAGTGGTTGTTCACTTCTGTGCTCGCAATTGTTCAATTGCATATATAAGACTTCGCATTTTTGGAGGGATTTCAAAACATGCGAGTTGGTTTACAATGTTGATGTGATCACTTTCTCCACTTCGTAGCATCACTCAGCTTCTCTCCCATCTTCATGCTTCTTCTCTTCTCTGGAGATGTAGTCCGATTTCCATTTGGTTTTCCAAACACTCCTTAAGCTTGTCCTCTGTCAGTGTCAGCCGCTGCTCCAAGATTGAAACAGTCTGGATGGGGGGAGAGGGTACAGCAGGAGTAGAAAATGGAAAGAAGACAGCAAGAAAGGAGATGAATAAGAGAGAAAGGAGTTATTTAGAGAGGGCTGCCACGAATCAGTGTGACAGTAATGACTTTATGATGGCTATGCATGTATGTGTTTGAGACAGATGTTGTGCGTGCAAGACAACCCAGCTGACTATCATCAAGAAATCTGCTGCTTGAACTGAGGACACAAGAGTCTCTGTGTCTGGCACGCACCCTCTCCATTTTCACCCTCACACAGTTGCATAAACACATTCACGCACACAGAATACAAGAAAGTCACTTTGCGAAAACAAGACCAGCGTGTGTGGGTAGTGAGATCACAGCGCAACATACTTTTCCCCTGAGCTTCCTCCAACAGTGACAGTATTTGTTGTGCAAATTTGAGCATTCTGTCATCAGAGCCAAATAGTCAGAGGTGTGTCCAGGTGTAATTTCCAGGGATGTCACCATCTGACTAAACAGATCCTGTTATTTATTTCAACTAAGCCTTGAGCCACATAAAAAGTACAATTAACTAAGGCTTTTAGTGATTTAGATAGACTCTTAACAAAATTCTGACCCAATTCCCAAAGAAAAAAAAAAGTTTTTTCAGTACTCTCAGATTCTTGCATTCACATGATTAAGAGTATAACATGTATTGAAACAAGGTGTAGAATTTTAATATCTTTTATGTAATTCTAAGTAATAAAATAAAACTGCTATCAGTGTAATCAAATTTTCACCCACAATAAATCTATGTAACATTTGGTGCTAAAAAGGCCAATAGCAGCTCAGCTAATGAGCTGATAAAGTATTTTTAAAATTGTGTACAAACCACAGGACTAAATCAGACCTTACTTTAATTACAACGAGAGCTGATTGAAAAACAGCATTCAGTATGCGGAGCACGGAGTGAATGACCGTCCTAATGTTACGACATGATGTCTCAGAGCAATGCAGTTCTCTCTCCTATAATCAATAAAAGCTGTTGAAATAACTGCCCCTGGTGAAATGACATGATCCATTAAACACAATAAATGTTATTTTGCAATTACGAAAATAACATGTCTTGGCTTTATTTCAAACCCTGGCGTTCTTTTGTCTCTAATTCATTGTATGCACTTGATCCAAGTTTAGTTTTCAAATATAGAAATAATCATAACAGCCCTGAGGGTCAGATAGGTGAAACACAAGCCAACTTTAAGTTGTCAATACATAGTCATGATACACAACAGCATGAATTTCAGTGTAATTCAGAGAGATGTTCTTTGCTTTTTGATATTCCCCAGGGGGTGACTTTAAATTACTACAAAGTTAAACGGGCTATATGCAGTTTCCTGAAATTTCAACTCGTGACTGATACCTTTGGCTGAAAAACGGAACTGCACCTCCTTTCTGCTCGTTCTCCCCGTCATAGTCTGACGGGGAGTTTCTGTTGGTGTCTGAGTTGTGCTGGGTCGGTTCTATGTATTCTCACAATCCATTGCGATGAAATACAGACTCCGCTTGTGAGTTTAGGCTTGTTTACTACCGGTGGCGGCAGCGTGATTTGAAACATTTAACATGAACGCGCTTGCTGTCACATCCGCAGACTGCGCGAAAAATCGTACCAGACAGAAACAAGGAAAAATTGGCGACAGGCTTATAGGTGTACCTGCGGTGAACCGAAAAGGTGTCAGTATACTCATCAAAAGATGTTTGAGTCATTAATGGTCAAATAAAAAGGCTAATGTTATGTTTATTTTGGGCAAAACCTTGCATGTAGCCTCTTTAAGTAAATGGGTGAAACTGGAGTTACCCTGAGCTAATGTTGCCTGGTGTGAAACATACAGGTATTTATGTATGGTAGTGCTAGAGTACAACACGTAGCTTAAATGAAATAATATTCAATCAGTAAACATACTCCTCCAAAGAGACGAAGCTCTCCAGGTTTTGAGACACTAAATGAATTTAAGCATGCCAAAATATTGTCTCATGTTACTGCACAATATGTCACTCCTTGTGCCAGCAAATGTAATTTTGATATTACTAGAAACTATCATATAGATGATTCTTTCTGAGTATTTATCAAATACCTGATTTAACACCACCAACAACAAAAAAGTGTTGTTTTAATAACGAATATATTACAATGCATGACTCACATTACAGTATTTGGATCCCAGGCTGTCTGTACATGTTCTCCGATTTACTTTGTACTCATCCCACAGCTCCAATCGTACTTCTGTTTCAAGGATATTCCTCCATTTTGCTAATGTAATTATGCAATGATTGGCAGTTTTCATGCAGGCTCCCCACATCCCTGTATGTTTTAAAGAGATGATATCATAATTTCTTCTCCAGACTGGCCTCTGTGACTCAAAACAATAGACTAAAAGACAGATGTAGCCACTGGGATGCCAAATACTGGTTCAAAGACTACTCCCGTAAAGCGTTTTGGCTTGTGGGTTTAGAGAAATCCCATGTGAAACCCTGATACTTGTGATTAGTGTCTGAGAACTACAGAAACTGAAGGGCCAACACAAAATAGACCCATCTAAAAGCATATCCTCCTTTCCTCAATAATTCACTCTGAAGGGGGACATAGTTTATAAAATTAATGTAATGCTCTGTTAAAGATTCAAAACAACCAATTGAGAACATGAGCCCAATAAATCAAGGGCAAAATATAGTCATTTTCTAAAGTATTCTATGTAGTCTGACATTTTGTTGCAAACAAATGCTGGCAATTGATAGCAAAAAAGTTTTGAGGCACCACAATGGCGTGATTTTTCAGACCTAAAGGCTACATCCAGATTTATATTAATCTATCATGTCTTTCGTTTGTCTTTCATAAAATTAGGTTTTTAATTCTTCTACAACAGAACAAAAAAGCTCTCTCATCAAGCAAATCACAATGGCTCAGGTTGGTAGAAAATAGCGCCAAACGATGCAAACATAACATTTCTATTTCAATCTTGTGTTGATCCAACAATGCAACACACAGAAAAACACAATCCTGCATTGTTTTAACTTCAATGTAATGATGGAAGAACTGACAGAGTTTATTAAACCCAGTCTAGTAGTTTAGCATGCACATGACATACCAGTGGGTTCAGCAGTGTGTCGGCGAGTGACGCTTTCTCTTTGGTCGTCAAACAAGATAACATCTCCTGCTATTTCACGCATAATGTGAGCGCTTTATTTCCGTGCTGTCTTTGCCCGTCTCTCTTTTCCAGATCAATACTACCCTTTTTCATCTCAACAACCTGATACAGCGACCCATTTCTCAGCAAAGCCAGCAATTAGTGTCTGTCTGTGTGCAGTTCTGCACGTGTCCCCCAGGCAGCAGCAACATTATACAGGCCTATAGTTTTCATCTGGAGTGGAAATCAAATCTTTATGCTCCTAAAAATAGAGTGTGCAGTTTTTTCTTTTCTCTCCACAATGCATTATACCCTCCATTGCTTTCAGCATTAGTGCACCTATAACAAAGTCCCAAAACTTAGGTTTGACCAAACAGCTTAGAAGCAAACAGACGATGGTCTCTCTCTCTCTCTCTACACATATATATGTGTGTGTATATATATATATATATATATATATATATATATATATATAT
>JAPMNP010717897.1:0-10993 GCA_029874935.1 Atherina boyeri | reverse complement strand
ATCTCCAGACATCAACAACACTCTGGAGAACTAGGAAATGAAGCCCTATGTCAAAAATCCCGAACTATCCCTTTAATAATGCAGGATCTCAGGCCTTTATAACAGTGTTGTGTCAACAGCAAGAATGTGTCATCATGATTGGATTTAGTTAATCATGCAAGTTTTGGACATAATCTCTGGATTTAAGCAGAGCTGTAATCTGTTTGGGAATATTTTCCTGATAGCACAAGCACAGTAATCAATGGAACCAATAATACCAACTTCTTTCTACCAAACACAGATATCACTATAAATCTTGTAATGTAGTCAGGGCATGCTCCAACCTTAAGATAATCTAACAAGAATCTTTTGGAAAAAAACAAGATTGAAAGCTGAAGGGTTAGTAGATAAAAGTATCAGCATGCCAATATGAGGACAAAAAAGTTTGATAATGTTAGTTACGATCACATTATAAATGTAAACTTTATTTTCAAATGTCATAAAAATGAAAAAGATCACATTTAAAAAAAATTAAAAAAAATGTTGACAGCATCACTTATTACAGTACCATGCAAATTCCCTCGCAAAATCATATCCACTCTGCATAACAACTTTAAGATAGCAGGTGGTTAAGATTTCAGTAACAGCATGGGTTCTGCAGACAAACTTGCTGTGTCGGCTCAGATTTTCCAGTCACAGCGAATCCAGTCATACACAAACACAGAAAAGACAAAATGTATTTCACAACTCATTGCTCAAAGCTGCTCAGAAATATGAGAAGGTGAAAGAGGTATTTTAGTTTTTAAACAGTTTTCCTACAACGTCACTGGCTCAACTTTAACTGAGTTTGGTCTTTGAGGCAAAGTCTGCACTCAGTTTTCGCATTACTTCCGCATGGCTCTGCCCGGCAAGCTCCTGGCGAACATTCCCATAGTTTTCTTTGACAAAGTTGGCGAAAGGTGTGGGAGTGCGTGCCTTCAAAGGGGTCAGTAAGACCAGCTGACCTGTGCAGAGGGCGCACACGAACCTTTGTGTGTCGAGGGACTTGGAATGGCGACCGATCCTGTGAAAGATCATGATGGAAGGAACAAATGAAATCACAGTTCTGCACGTGTGTAAATGGTGAATCAAATCCTGAATCGAAAAATCTGTAAGACTTACGTATTCTGGCAGCGGGTGCACTGATATTGGAACTTGTACTTAATGTCATAACTGTGGCAGCGTGTGACCATGGGCAGCTCAGGATGCACCAGCGTGGCCTTGCGAGCATACAGCTTCCAGAAAGTTCCGTGCCCATCCCTCACGCTGTTTATCAGCCATGTTGCAGCATGACACATCTCGTGGATCAGTGTGTCCCTGAGGCGATCTGGGATCGAGGGAAAACAAAAGGAATATCGTATGTTTCACAACCTTAGTCACTACATGTTTATCCAGGAACACGACTTCCTACAAAGTTTTTACGAAAAAAGCTTTACCTGCAGAGTCACAGACTTTTTCTGACAGTTCAATGCGAGCGTAGCGGTTTCCTCCTCCCTTTTCCTGCCCTGTAATACAGTAGCCAGCTGTTTTTCGCATCTTCTTATTCCAGGTCACTGACATGGTGACTGGGAGCTAAAAAAGAGAAAACAATGGCAAGGAAACCACAGCATGTTGATTAATATCAATTATTCACAACTCAAATTATTCCAGTCTTAATTTGAGCAGTAATACTGACAGTCGTATGGGAATGAAAAGGTCAGATACAGCCAAACACGGTAGAACTGAAAACACTTAATTTTGATTTCTTACATTAATGCAATACATTCTAGTTTCTAAAGTAGAGTACATCTCAAATATAAATGCTTCAAAACAGAAACTTCAACTTCTAATGTTTGCATTGGCCATGGCCCCGTTTCTGAATTGAGTTTAGAAGCTTTTTTTGGCTTATAATCTTAGCTTCACATATTTGTTTCATGGAAGAAGGCCCTATAACCATACTGAAAATAACATCTAAAACCAAAGAGGAGTCAACTTTTTCCATTCATTTTAGTACTTCAACAACAATCCTTGACATATGCTTAAAGTAATCAGAGCTAATAATTGGGAAAAGATGGAAAACCCTCCACTTTGGTCATTGAAAGAGAGAGAAATTTACTAAAGCCTTACTCTATTAGGTAATTATTAATTTACACTGATGTTTAACTAACTAAATATTTACAATTTAAACTGCACATTTCTACTAAATATAAATTATAAAAGTGAAATAACCGTCATTCATCACCTTATTGTCAAACACACTGGTATTGTACAGTCGGTACAGTTTACTTGTGACTTCTTCTTTATTCTTCTTGAAACTCGTCACATAGCTGGAGCCTGGGTTTGTGAGTGACTGCAAGAAGCAGCCCGGAGTCTTACACAACACTAGCCTAGAAGAAAAATTCATCGAGACAAATATCTGTGTATAAAGAGAACTAAATGATAGAAAAGTTCTCAAAATACATTACACAATCGAACACTGTCACTTGGGTCTGTGTGTGCAGAAAAATGTACCTGCTGGTGGGAGCGTGTCTGGGCTCTGACTGACTGACTGTCGTAATGGAGGGTTTCCCTGGTGTCTTCACAAGCTGAGGTTTCTCCCTTATTGATTTAGAGCTTGGTGTTGTGAATGCCCTCACAGGAGGAGCTGAAACAGCAGGCTCCTTAGTGGATTCTACATGTAGGAACAAAACAAAAATAGAAGAAAGAAAGAAACTGATCTCACAACTAGATAGAAAAACAGAAGCTCGGCTGTTGAAATACAAATCAAGTGTTGAGTTTACCTTTGGTGGTCTTTGGTGAGAATGAAGTGCTTGAGACATTATTTTTCTTTTTTAATCTATCTAGCAGGGATGCAAACTCCTCCTCAGAACTGGTCGACTCATTCAGCGCAGAAGGTGCTGAAAGGATGCGCTTTGGCAAAGGCACTGATGTTTGAGTTTTGCTGGGAGGAACAGTAAAAAGAAAAGGACTTGGAGAAAAAGGCGGTGAGGGCGGGCAGTTCTCTTCATCACTTTTATCATCTACAGTATTGTTGTTAGCCTTCAGATCCTTTGGCTTTGAGTGACGTATCTTCCAAGTGCTCTTGATGACGACATTATCATCCTCCTCCTCACTGTCGCTAATAAAGACGGGTGAATTAAACTCAGACAGTGGCTTCCTGAATGGACGTGAGGCTGCTGGAGTATCGCTCTTCTTAGGAACTACAAAACATGGGACAGAAGAAATGATTGTAAATGCAAACTTCAATACATGAGTAGTTGGACATTTTTTACAACTCATTCTCAGTGCCTCAACTTATTCAAAAGGATACTAAACAAAAGTGCTAAGCCTCAGCCTAATTTTGAGTAGATTGAGGAAAAAAGGCCACATGATTTGATAATGTTAGAGATATAGTTCTTGGGAATGGCCATCAAATCATTTGCATGGTGAAAAAAAGACAAAGACAAGAATTGTTATTAATTTGGACCATAATATCTGAGGATTCGGAAGAAGACGTAACCCTTGGAAAACATAAAAAACTAGTAACACTGGATCAGCTCAGTCTTTGATCATTCTTATAAATACATATTGCAAACTGACACGCAACTTATTGTGATGACTCCAGCTAAATCTGCACCACCATCTGCTCAGCTATGGTGGGCAATCTGCAGATTGCACAAAATAATAAAGTCAGACCTGCTATGCTGAGCAAACTAGTGACAACAATCCTACTTAATAACTCCACAAATATTTTTCTGCATNNTTTTCTGCATCAACACATATCAGACTTTGCATGCAGTATGTCTACACCTCTATCTATTAGTTAGGCCAATAATAGATGCCGAGTGATACGGTACATTGACCAGGCTCTACTTTTTTTTCTTTTTCTTTTTAAAAAAAGGCCAACTTGCAATAAAAAAAAGGGCAGTTTGGTTGTGGAGAAAAGATCTGTGAACTCATATAATGGAGCATTTCATTAGCAGAACAGCCAGGCAAAGAAACCAAAATCTTTCTAAAATGAGGTTTGTGGAACCTCATTAAAGGAAAAGTACAGTTTTTTTTAACTTGGACCTAATTTATAGCATGAAATACAATCATAAACTCACCCGGACAATTTTGGGGTTACTTCAAGTCCTTCGGGAGATATTTAGATCATTCTGGCGTACATATCCATTCAATGGAAGTGGTCGGGGAATTTCATTTGCCTCTAAATAAGACTTTATCTGCCACAAAACGCCTTAATTTCACCAATGTTTAGTTAATAGTTGCTGCACTATCCCTCTGTGCCTTCAGAGCGGCTTTGTTGTCATCCGAAACCACAGATATAGAGAGACAGACTGGTTTTGAAGACGACACTACAAAAGAAAGGGCCTTTGTTTATGCCGTTGCCCAGGCAACGCCAGCACGATTGATCTAAATATCTCCCGAAAGACTTCAAGTAACTTCCAAATGGTCCATGTGAGTTTATGAGCGTAGTTCACTCTATAAATTAGGTCCAGGTTAAATAAAACCCAGGTACTTTTCCTTTAAATGGTTAAGTCAGTCCATGCAGGGTGAATGCTTATGCAACTATTCAAGTTTTTTCTCTCTCTTTTTACCCAAATTATTGTTTCTTTCATCATTAGAAATGCATTCAAAGAGGTTGGTATGTTTTGTTGATACAATAATAAAACACATAGGCCTACATATAACAGTTTAAGTTCCAGTTTGTTAATCAGAAAAAAGGTGAATACTATTTCAAAACAAACTTACAAGCTGGCCTGTTTATTACTTAAACACAAAAGTACACAGCTTGTTACAGAATTACCTCGGAAAGTTGATTTTGTCTTTATAAAGTCATCATCAGAAGAATAGTCATCCACGATGAAGTTTTTGAGGCTGTTGAACAAAACATTAGTAAAACAAAAAATGTAATTAAAGATTTATGCTGGTAGCATGACGCTTCATAGGACAATGTGTAAAAAAAACAAAAAAAAACAAAAAAAAAACAACAACAACTAACCTATCTTCACTTCCACTCAGTGTTTTCGTTTGTTTGGTTGTAGGAGTCTTCACTCTTTGTATAACTTTAACGTGCAGAAGGGAAAAAACTATTAATCAAAGAAAGAAATGGTCACATCTAAAGGGTTGGACATTTAGACAAAAAGACACTTACATGTCTCAAAAGTATCCTCATCATCTGAGCTCACCACAATATTTGAGCTGAAAAAAAGTTTAGATCAGCTGTATTATAAACCACCTGAATTATTAAATCAGACACGAAATACAGCTTGATGTAAACATTTTGTTGTTTTCCATACCTTCCTGTTTTTGCAGCGCTGCGTGGCTTTTGTGAAGAAGCTTTAGCTCGGGGTGTAAACTTTTCCACAAGAACTAAAGAATTAAAATAGCAAAATGAAAATCCAAAAAATTTGCATTAAGTAAAGGCTGTGTGTTATCATTACTCACATTTGTCAAACTCCTCATCACTGGACTCGCTCAACACCGTTTCTGTCGACCGATGACCACTTGTCCCGCTATGACGACTCTTGCCTATTATATTCATCAACTAGAAACAACGACAAGATATTCTCTTCAAACACTCGAAACATGTGCCGGGTGTTGTATTTCACAGTTTGTATGGGTTATTAAAGTACTCAAAACCTTCTTTTCTGCAGCGTCCAATCCTCCCTCATCCATCCATCCAATCTTTTTAGCAACTCTTTCAAAGGTTTTGCAGATCTCATCGTTCATACTTTTCTTCTGTTTCACAAAGGGGTAGACATTTAACATTTGTTTGCAAATATTTACGGTTATGTAAGACATACAAAACCAACGGATTTATTTAAAACGTATCATAAATTCTTTTAATTTCTAAAGTAAAACTAATTTGTAGGAAAGAGGCCCAGGTGGCTACCATAGACTGTATGGCAACATATGTAACATAACTCAAGAAACCGTTAGCATTAGCCCCTGCAACTCGCTAGTAAACGTTAGTCATATCACATTGGATGGGTCAATGTTTTACATTGTATCGTATCATAAGAATCTTTCATTAAAAATAAAATATCCCCTAAAAATGTACATCAATTCAAATGTGATTACCTAGAACGCTTCTGTTTTTTAAAAACTCAGGCCAAGTTAGTTCACAGGTTACCGTAAATTCAAATCGTACACCGCGTTAGACCGGAAGTTGTCTAAGCGAATTCTGACCAATCGGAGCAGGTTTCAAACAACAGCGAGACCACGCCTACTAAAGCCTTTCTTCTACTGTCTTTGCCGAAAGCCCACTGTACACAGCTGGAGCCAGCATATTTCCTTTTCTACTGTACGTCTTAACAATAAACACTGGAAACACAGAAAAAAAAAAAGTTTTGATGAATTATGTGACGACAAAATGATGAAACATTAAAGGCACGAGAAATAGTCATCAAATATGAAGCACAAGAATATAATTTATACACTATAATTTCTAAATTTAAACCTTAATTCTTAAATATTTTGTTGGGTTTTTTTTGCACTTGGGTCATTTTAAGATCACATAACTTAGCACCAAAACAATTTCTGGTTTTGGTTATCTATTTCTTTGTTGTGACAGGCAACAAATCTTACAGAGCTGGGAAATCTGTTGCACCTTTTAAATGATGCAACATTTGAAAGGAAAATGATTTTGTGGGAGGAGCAGAGATGAGTATGAGGTTTGCTCCCATCAAAAAAACAAATTTTCTCTGCCAATGTCAAACAGCTTATTCTGTTATTGACTCCTATAAGGTGTGGTTTATTGGACAAGATGTGAAGAAACAAGACATTGACAATTTGTTGCCATTTTTCCTCACAGCCTGCTATCACCTGCTTGGTAACACACGACACCCCATTCTTTGAGAATTTTCTTTTAAAGCCAGCCAGTGTAATTGTGTTGGTTACTCCAACATGAACAGCAGCCCAAACCGATCTGAGCATTCAATAGGGTTGAGGTCAGGACAGCAAAGAGGCCATTCCACCCTCTCAATTCCCAAACTTTGGAGGTAATTTCTGATAAATCCTGCTCTGTGCGGTAAGTGTTGTCAAGTTGGAGGGTGACTCCATCTTTAATGGCAATAATTGGGCTTTCTTAACAGTACAAGATTTACTGGCAACAAACATTACACAGATACCCTTCCTTTGTTTAGTCAATACTAAGGGCATGAACCTATATTCCTTTTTTTCCCCCCATTACAAGTCACAATATAGCTACCCGCTTTAATTCGTTGTTTAGCACTTTGGGCAAATTTGTTGTAGTGAATGTACTTCAGAAATAAACTTGAGATCTGTGGGTCCTGTAAAATATTGGAAGATTTTGGCATAGGAAAACCTGTCCATCAATGTCAGAATTCATTATAAAAAATAAAAAAAAGCAAAAATGTTAAAAATCTTGTTACACTAATAAAAGCAGTACTTTTGTAAATAAACAGACTTAAGGTTTAATTTTTTATTTGCCAACAAAGAACCGAGACCGCAGAACAACAACTTTGCAATCTCTATTTTTATTATATGTAGAGACTTGCAGCATCACTAACAGCATACAGTTAGACAATAAAAAAAACAAACAAAAAAAAAAAAACTGCTTAGAAAATACTTACCAAGCCCGTTCCTGGGTTTTGATATTTAGGGAGAACAAAAAAAATCATGAATAGCCTTGACATCATTAACGAAATTTAGGAGCTTTTCACTAACCTCAATTACTTTCTTTTGTCCAATTGTTCACAATCAACTTATTTTCACATTAAAAAATGACAATACCTACATAACATATTCCTTGATTGACAAAATTAATAAAAAGTTGGCATTTGTTGAGGGAAGAAGTCATCGCACAGACCAATTCTTCAAATCTTGCACAACTACTTGTTACAGCCATTTATGGACAGCGCAAGACAAACAGAACTTAGGCAAGTTGTTTCACAATTGCATGTTAAAGCTGATGAAACTTGCATCAAAGTTACAATTTTAATGGTTGAACATTGTCATTCTAAAACTCACAACACTCTTTATCCATTTATAAATAGATCAACAAGTACCGACGGCTGGGCATTCTTTCCACAAGCCGTAATTAGTCCTGTATGCACACCAACAGAAGAAAGGAAAACTCCACTGTTCCAGGTAGTGAAAGGGTAGCAGGACATTCACGATCCTCCTGTCATGCTTACCAAATACAGAGTGTTTCAGGACAAGAGTCTCAGACAAGGTGCCTCAAAAGTCTCAGACTCAATCTGGCTCAGGAAATGCAGATGAGTGATTTCATGTAACGAGGACAAATGTGAACATGTGTAGGCTCCTTGAAATTAAGAGTCCCATTTAGAGTAAATGAGAGCGATGTAGGTAATCATTCAAGGAAAGGGTACTGGAGTGGGAACTGACCAAATAATGGTTAAAAACTGTTCTGAGACAAAGACGAAGTGTCCTTCCAGGTTAGGCATTCTCGCTGGTCTCTACTGACTGCAGTTTGACTAGGTGTTCTGCTTTGTTGCCGTTGCTGTAGTGCTCCCACATCTGCAGATAAAGCTTTTCCAGGTCCATTGTGTACTGTTTGGTGTTGAAAAGGGGGCTGCAGATTCGCTGTTTCCAAACACGTGCTCTGATCATCTTCAGACTGTGGGTGAGGAAGAGACACAATTAAAGTCGGATACAGGAAGAATTTTTCATTTTTAATGCAGGAAGATAAATAATTACTTACTATTCCATGTCAGAGCCCAGTTTGACTGCTATGTCCTCATAGTCCTGGCGACTTTGGGCAATCATCTCAGGACAGCCCAGACAACGAAGTTGCGAGGCAGCCACGCGAGAGGCAAGGGTCTCACCTACAAAGTTAAATTAAAAACAGATGCCGATTGGTCAACATTAGCTTAGAGAGATATTTAAAAATCTGACCATCATCATATATACACCTTTTGTTTAATTTTTTATTTATTTTTTTTGTTTAGCAACAAGATGCAATTAATAAAGGCTTTCCTTCAATATTATAGTATCCTTACCTGGCATGGTTACCATGGGAGTTCCAGCCCAGAGAACATCCATGCCTGTAGTGTGGCCATTGCACAGAGGGGTGTCTAAGCACACATCAGCCAGCTGGCCTCGCCTCACATGCTCTTCCTTTGGAGCCACCGGAGAGAAAATTATGCGAGACGCAGGCAGACCCAGGTTCTGTGCATATTGCTGGATGTTAGGCTCGCCAACAGCAGGGAAACGAAGAAGCCACAACACGCTGTTGGGCACACGTTTCAGGATCTGAAGCAATAGTGGAGTTGAAAAACAGATTTATTTATTTTAAACAAACATATTCAAGTAAATGATCTCCTGTCCAGCACAGTTTATGCAACACACAGTTAGATTGATGTCTGTCTAACTTACATTGGCCCACATCTGAAGAGTAGGAGGGTCGATCTTGTAGAGCTGATTGAAGTTACAGTAGACAATGGAGTCTTCTGGGAGACCATACTGGGAACGAGTTGTTACTACAATGGTGCGCGGTACTTCCTCCCCAGTTGCAGCTTTGTTATTTATCTAAAAAGTAGAAACCACACAATGTTCCTTTAATATATTTGCCAAGGTGTTTTAAGTGTGCCATGTAGTGACATAACCAACAGAGCCCTCCACCCCCCCCACTGATAAAAGACAAAGCCTTGACTTAGAAAGCATGAGACAACAAACTTATCTGAAGTTAGCATCTTGCAAATCAGTCAACTAAAATGTTATGTTTTTTTCATCAGAAGTCTGTCAGTGCCATCACAACAAATATGCATTTATACAGACAATTAAGTCCAACTTAGACATACCTGTGTGGTGGCCAGGCCATTGCTGACTGTGAAGCCATTAATTGTGACTTGAATTTGGCCTTGATTGATCATGTTGATTATTGCTTCAGCTGCTGTGTTCATGGGAATTACAGGCATGGACAGAGCTCCGTTTGTGTCCCCTGCAGCTTCTTGGTTGTTGTCACACTTCATCTGGTAACAGAGGACAATTTCAACTTATAAACTTGGATTTAGATTAACATGAAATCATCATAACGTCTATAGCTGAGGGGTTTATGTGCACAAATGACATTTAACAAAACTTGTGGCTTGAGAAAACAGGTTATTTCTTTGTGCCCTTTCATTGTGACTCAAAAGTCATTAAGACAACATGAAAATGTTCACTTTAAGATTATAATTACAAAAATTTAGGATTTTCTGGATAAACTGGGTTGGTTTTGTTTCACCACTGAGAGAAAACTTTATCCTGTAATAAGTGATGTAAATTAGGGATCCCCTTGGTTTTTGGAACCAAAGGTTTTGGTTCTTTTTTCAAAAGTGAATGTTCTGAGATGTACTCTACTGGGACAGGGAGGGGATTGAGAACAAAAACAGAAGGAAAAAACTAGGGATGTGCCGATCCGATATATGTGATCGGAAATCGGGCCTGATCACGTGGTTTCAGTCTCGATCGGGATCGGGTGTTATATCCCGATCAGGGATCGGATATATATGTGTCTTTATTCTCATTATTTTCATCAGATAGTATTTCAAAATAACTGATTGTCTTCTCGCTCTGTGATTGGCCAGTCACACACAACGCCCGCCCCCCCCGCACAGACACAGCGGCTGTGACTCGCTGTCGCACAGATGCGCAAAACACAGACATGACTGACTGCTCTGTACTTCAGTCCTCCTAAAGTTTTCTTCAGCTCGACTATTTTTCGGTTTGTATTATAGTTAATGTTACTTGGTGAACTTGTTTTGTAACGTGTGCGGTGCATTTGGCAAGACAGAGCTTCAGTTGAATCGTTTTTTGTTTTGTTTTGTTGGTTGTTGTTTATTTTACTGTCTGCTTGCTCTTAGTTTGGCTGGTGATGTAAAATCAGCTGGAACACTTTGTCCGTACTGAACGCGGTGCTTTTCAGAAGAATACAGTAAACAAGACTGACATATTATTTCCCTGTTTGCCATCCACTGGATGTTTACATGAATCCCCAAGTTCACACAGATCATTAAAAAATAAACAGTCTTACAGACCACTTACACAC
>JAPMNP010717883.1:0-21283 GCA_029874935.1 Atherina boyeri | reverse complement strand
ATGATGAAAGCTAATACCAATATCTCTCTTCTTAGCACGGCAACCCACTACAGCACATAGGTGTTGATCCGCCATCATCTTCTCTACTCCTCAGAACCTGATCGGGGTGGGGTAGGAGCTTATGGCCCCCCCAGTTTTTGCCCTTTTAAAGCTTTTTAGATTTTTTGACTCCTCAAACCTTTTTCCAACAAAATTCACCTTGGATATTACTGTGTTTGTTCACAGCATGGCAGACAACTCTTTTTAATAACCATTAATGTGCTCATATCAGTACCACATTTTGTCCTTTTCTTTTTTGGCACCAAATAATTGAATAGTCTTGAGAGCAACCCTGTATGTCTACTAATGTTTTTAGTTTTATATTTGCTTTTCTCTTGTTTTTTGAAGGTTACTTTTTAAATTAATTGAAAAATACTCTCCCTATCCCAGAAGTAAATTGCAGTGTTGCAGTGTATATTTATTTGTGTTAGGATGTTTAATGAATGTTATAATTGCTGTAAAACAGATTTACCAATGAGTACAAATATAGTAACCTGACCTAATCAGACCACATGTACTGTTTTACCATATCATTAGCCTCATAGCTTAATTGTCTAAGACTTAGGCAATTATGCCATGAGGCAAACTATATTCAGCATTTTAATGAGTGACTGGAAGGCAATGTAATTGTCAGCAGAAGAATATGAAGCAATATCTTATACTAGTACGCACACTTGCTCATAGTAACTGCATCAGAACTTTGCACATGAATACTTAAACGAGACAGATTCCCTCAGAAAAAAAGTCACGACATCAGATATGTCAAAATTTAAAAAAATGAGAATTTTTTTTTAGCTAAAAGTAAGTATTTCTTTGACAAAAAAATTCATCCATCAGCAAAAGAGCTGTGCTTATAAGAGCCTTTTTTGCAGGGATATATCATCTCTCTTTTTTCTGAGAAATTTTCAAACCTTTTACAGCTTTTTAAAATTTCATTTGATCTTTTTATGCCTTTTTGTCTCAGGATTTCTTCACTGAAGCCAGTCAGAGTCGCATGAATTTTCTCATTCCCAAATTACAAGAAGTCAACCGCTGCCTTAACGACCTGATTTCCTGCACTGGGATGGTGAGTGTTTAATGCCTGCAGATGTTTTTACTTTGTTGTAGGTTTTAACAAAATCCACCACTCATTAGTGTCTCTGGGTTGAGGTTTAATCTGTTGTAGTTTGTGTTGTAAAAATCCTCTCCCTGGCTACTACAGAGCTGTTCTGGAGTGGCTTGTCTTTTGGCGAACAGAACAACTTCAATGCTCTATTTAACAGGTGTTTTCATAACATATGCATCCTTGTTAAGTTAAGTCCAAAAGAGTCTGTGTTCAGAATACACGTAAAAGAGGAACATTTGAAGAGTTTACTTTCTTTGAGAAATTTGGCTGCCTTTAACTTGCAACTTTAACTGGTTTAGATCCAAGTAAACCACAGCTGGCTCTGAACAATCAAACTTTAAACTTTCAAGATCATAAGGTCTGAATGTTTGCCACTGAGATGAAGGAATTTGGGTCAAGAATCTGTTTGCGATTGATATCATGTGCTTGGAAGATGTTTTTGCAGGAAAACACCCTGTGATTGACTGGCACTCTGTTAATGTTTCACTACATGTTAAAATTCTAATGAGGCCTATTGAAAAATGAGCTGAAGTATTCCTGTAAGTCATTCAGTTAGTGGTATTAATATGAAGTTCTCTAAATTTATGTCAGTAGACTACAACTAGAAGCCTAATATTTTTTAAACTACAAGAGATCCAGGGCTGAATGCTGTAAATATATCTGTTACAGAAAAATAAACTTTTTGAATACACCAAGCAAGTTTTGAGAAGATGGGTGTACAATTTTAGACATGTAAATTATGATATTTCTCAACAGACGAGCGTCTGGCAAGCTGACATGTCAAAGTACATTTGTGGGCATTCTTTTACAACCATTTCCTCTTTTTTTTCTTCTTTCTCAGCAGTCATTTCCTTCCAGCAGTGCTCAGACAGCAGTCCTCTCAGCTAACTCCCAGCCTCCGGCCCCAGCTCCTCCCCAAGCCATCCAGAGACTGAAGGACCAAAACCGACTCCTCACACAGGTTTACAACAGTCTACTGCACCCACCATTAATACTTACCCTTTCTTCTTTTTTTCAAAACTTAATTTCTTTTCTTTCTGTTCTTAAAGGAGGTAACAGAGAAGAGTGAACGGATTGCCCAGCTGGAACAAGAGAAGTCAGCCTTGATAAAACAGCTTTTTGAGGCTCGAGCCCGTAGCGCACAAGACACTAGCACCATGGATTCCACCTTTATCTGAAAACAGTTTGATTCTACCTAATACCACAATCAGCCCCAAATGTCAGCCAGGAAACATCAAGATGTCAACATGTCTATGCTGGTCTGGAGCAAGGATGAAGCTGACTCTTATTTACCCCACTAACCATTCATGGAGAAATGCACCTTTAGCCATAACATGCCCTCAACCACAAAAAAAGACCACTCCACCCAAAATCTAATCATGCACTACCCGGATGTAAACACTCCTGACCCGAATGACCGAATAGAAAAACTCTTTGACTTGTTGACTTCACTTTTTTGTTTTGTTTTGCAGAAACACTAAGCTGAAAAGACTGGAGCACTCATGAAATGAGACAGGTCTCATGATCCCAATCACTCCATTTCTTGCAGGCTTACAGCATCTGCAAGATCTCTATTCTGTTTGTACTTCTGCTGCTCATTTTCAAAAGGAAAAAAAAAAAAGCATGAATTTCTCTGCAAGGCAGCAGAAAGCTGTATCACAGTGAGAAGACGGTCGCTTCTGTTGGAATAAAATGCCATACTCTTGCAAACAAAAACAAATCAACTGTATCCACTTGCTGTAACCTATTAATTTTTGTTCTTTTTTTTAAAAGTTCAGTACCATGACTTAATATATATATTATGTCATGGTACCAAATATATATATATAGTATTCCTTTCCTTTCTTTGTAAATTGATAATCAATAACATGTTAACCTGAAATATCTTCTGGTATTTGCAGTGTTTTATTTCAAACACTTGGAAAGGAATTACTCTAAAAGCAGTATGTGTTTCAAATTAGCATGTTACAAGTGGACATTTCTTAAGTTTTTTTTTTTCTCTAAGTTGTTTTCACAGTTGAAAGTGTCTGGAGGACAAATCCTTTTGCACATATACTATGAGGATGGGTGTGAAGGCTTCATGCTTATCTGTAATGACGACTGTTGTGTTGATTAGTACTTTGTGCATTTAAGGAAATTGATAATAATAAAAGCAAACAAATCAGCTAACGTCATCAGCACGCACTTACTTGCTGTGAATCGTGTGGTTTACCTGCTTTGGTTACTCATGGGCACAATGGGACTTTATCAGCCTTTTGTACCGGGAAACTAGCAGGTTAAACTTCACCAAGTCTGAGACGACTGATTCAGACATTTAAATTCTTATGTGCTGCTCCTTCGGTAACTGTCAAGACTGCAGTGCAGGTGTGAAAAAGGGTGAAGACATTAAAACAAATTTTGGAGGGCAGTTTAAAAACCAACGAGATGTGAAGGCAGAGACGGATTAAAGGAATCTGGAAGTTTGCATGTTAAAGAAAGCTTTGAAGGATGAGTGTGGTAGATGGCGAATGTGTTGGGGATGACTGACGTCATGTCTGAAACAATATAAAAAGTTGTCCCTTTAGCTAGTGCTATACATACACTGCATGTCTTTGAATTCTTGGCATTAGCCATACTTGCAGCTCAATAAAATGCATCATCTGAAGAGATTTAAGTTTGATATCTGGAGATTAAACATTAGCATGTTTCTGGAAACCTGTTTTGCCCTTGTACAAGTCCCCTTTAGTAATAGCCTGGAAAAAGATGGTTTTAGATTTAAAAACATTGAGCTATCCACAAGTTTACATAAGTATTTAGTTGGCGGGTGGCTGTAGAAGACATAGTAGTTTTATAATGGATCTGTATGGTACTGCTGGGTTGTCTGCACATGTCTGTTTACAACTTGTTTGATTGTTTCTTCCTTGCTGCTCCAACTCTATTACGTGTGAAGCTCTTTTCTTCTGCTTTCCACTGAGAGTCCTTAAAACTTCAGGAGAAATGTCTGAATAAAAGTGCTTAACAGTATTGACAAGGATTCTGTGTTATTATTTGTTATATTTTTTTCACCATTTGCACTTTCTTAAGAGCTTTACAGAACAGTGCTGCTGAATCTGAGTCCTTTCTCAGTAATAGTTATCAATAAACCTCTATTTTCTGAATAATTGCAGGGAACATCCTGAGATTACTCAATGTTACTATTTCTCTTTTTCTTCAACATTCTTATGTTAGCAATTTATACTGAATGATAATCCACTTGAATATCTCCATTATAACATGAAAAAACTTAGTTTAAGTTAGAAATAGCTAACACAGAATAGAGGGGACAAGGCAAGTCAGATTAGCACTAATAGAATATGTTAAATTCATCAGACAATAACAGGCTCACAGAAAAGGGACATTTTAAGGTTGATTTAAAGGTATCAATAGATGTATGTCAGTACAGCAGGCAGAGTTCCATAAGTTAGGGGCTCTTGTCACAAACTGTGATATGGGGTTAGCTAAAAGGGCTCTACGAACGGTGGGGAGGGCACTGCCAGGTCAAAAGGTCAGAGTCGCAAGTTTGGCCGTGGCCATTTATATCTTTAAAGATGAGCAGTAAAATTTTGACATCAGTATGAAGTGGAACAGGTGGACTGTGAATAGAAGCATATACAGGGAATAAACTGAAGTCTACAGGGAGAGCCCTGACTGACACCTGAGTGCAATCAATTACAGAAGTCGAGGCCAGACAAAAGCATGCATTACCTTTTGTAAGTCAGAAGGTGAAAGAAATTACCTGATTTTTGCAATTGTTTTAAGATGGAAATAAGAAGACTGAACCACATGTTTGATGTGAGCATCAAGGCCAAGGTTAGGCTTAAATATTCCTCTTAGAGAACTACTGATTTCTTTTTATCATTGAACTTCAGTCAATTTTGGGCCATTCAGCATTTAGTGTCAGAAAGACAAGCCATGGGACTCACAAAACTGCGAGGATATGTAGGTTTTATTGGCATTTACATCTGCATGTCATCAGCATAAAATGATCATTTCCATAATGGCTCTTAATATCTTGGCCAAGAGGTAACATATAAATGGAGAAATCCTAAAACTGATATATAATATTGTTTTTATTACTGTGTGTATGTTTTAAATTTGGCTGCAGCAAACACTGCAATCTGTTTCTATTTACGTTACACGATAGATCATCATGATACAAAAGAGCTGCTAACATGACTTTGGACTTGTATATACAACTGGGTATGAAATCGATACCTAAAATATGATTTTAAAAGTTTAATACATTTTGTTATCTGATAAATCACATCTTTACCTTCTTGTTTTAACAAAACACAACACTGAACAAAATCTGTGAACTATTCTGTAGCAGGAAGGCAGATAAAAGGGGGGGGGGGGGTGATATTCATTACGTACATAAATCCAGCTACATGAAGTGTAAAGCAGTGGAAATCTTCTGCAGTAGAGAAGGGAGACATCTGTCAACCTGACACCAGGGCAAACAAATTCAGGCAGAGATGCACACATTTAAACAAACCAGGATCGTGCTCTGGCAGTAAAGCTGTTCAAATGGCCTGAAGCACCCCCAGAACTTCACACAATAGCACCACAAATACAACTAAACAAACAGGACAGTAAAGAGGATGTGATGGATGATAAAATAATTTACTGGCTTTTCTGTACCAATTTAATAAAAGTTAACATACTGACAGTGTTCACAGTGTTTACTGTTGTTTTAGTCAGTGCACTTTACAATACACAGTACACAGTGGTATTTGTGGTTTGATGAAGTAAAAACACCAGGGGTCACCTTAGATCATGACTAAGCCACTGACAGATAAAATACCTCAAACATGCTGCCTCATGTAACACATTACACACTGTTACAGTGAATTTAATCAGATATGGTTTTCAGGACTGTTGCATCAGTTGTTTACTGCCGCTTTTCCGTCAGGCACCGTCGCTTTGTTGCATCATTGCCAATCAGTGTGAATAGATGACAGTTTACCACATAACATTCTCCACTTTAATACGTTGTTCTTTCTCTTTCTAATCCACTGCACTAGTTGCCATCTAATTTTATATTTTATATTATTTTCACTGAAAAATTTGCGGAAAATAACATTTGATAATCCATGTTTGTTATTTAATGTGTTAAGTTTAAATGGGATGGATGCACAGGGGCCAAACAAGACATCATGGCATCCAGAGGGAGATCTTCAGCCTCCACTCTGTGATTGGATGATTAGATTGATCCCCTTAAGTGTTGGCTCACCCTCCATAGATGTTATTATTCATTTTGATGTGGGGGCTCAGCTTTTGCTCAGAACACAAGACAAACGTGAGAGGGGTGGGGACACCAGTCAGTGCTGAATCTTGCCGAACAGGTGAGTGCAATTTTGCACAAACTGATATCTGACCTCTGAAATCTAGCAACGATGTTACAGTATTGTTTAAATATCCATATCTTGAGGAAAGTTTTCAGACATGCAGCTTTGTCTTTTACAACGGCAACAGCCGGTCACTCTAGACTTTGAAATGTGTTGCAGCAGACCAGGAAGCTTAGACTCAGGTTCCCCATTTACATGTCCCCTTAGATACAAAAATAATGATACGTGGTATTTGCTGGCTTGAAAATAGTTGAGTGCATGGTAGCTTTCAGCTCTGCACTGAAACCACATATAACCTTCAGGTGTGAAGTTGCATGTAAGAGTGTCTGAGGAGGGAATTAAGTGTCTGAAATAACACTTGGACAGCTAAACAATCAGTTTGCGTAAGCCTGAGAGCCAATTTAAGGTAAGAGGGATAAAATTTTATTTTTTTTTTTTTTAAAGGTGTAAATAAGACTTTAGTTTTTACATTTGAATAGTGCACTGATTAGCCAAGGATTTTTAGGTCAAGTATAACTTACAAAAAGAAAAAAGCTTAAAACAGAACAAAACTATATTTAAGATTGTTTTCATATTAATAGTGTATAATGTTTAATGTCAGGATCAAGGATATGACGTGGGTAAACATACAACAACTGATGAGCTATAATTTGTTGGGACAAATTGCACTTTGATAATGATGTTAAAGTAACTATAGTCACAAATAACATTGTAAGATTTTGTACGTTGTTGCCAATTTTAAGATTAATTTTGTGGGCAAAAAGATTAGTTATACTGTACCATGAAGTTAAACAGCTCTACAACCATGAATCATACTGTACATGTTGACATTTCAATTTTACACCACCACCATGTATACACCAAAACATTAACTCACTGCAAGTATGATTCATTTCAATCTGAAGGAGAAAAGCACTGAAGATAAAAACTTCATAAATCCTGCATGGAAAATTTTGAACAAATTATAAACAAAAGCTCTCAACAAAGTTTGCAACTTAGAGCAAATAATTTAAAATGACTGGCAGAATAACAATATCTTAAGCTTGCATTTAGCTCACTTGATAGGGCAGCTGCCCCATATACAGAGACTTCAGCTCTTCAGAAAAAAACATACTGGTATGATGTAAGCCAGGGGTGGGCAACTCCGGTCTTGGTGAGCCAAAGTCCTGCTGGTTTTAGATGATTCCCTGCACTGACACACCTAATTCAAATCAAAAATTTCTGGAACAGGTTGTCTAGGGAAACATCCAATACTTGCAGGACAGCAGCTCAGGAGGATGTAAACCAGCTATAACCGATGCAAATGAATGGGTGTATTACATAAACAGGGTATAAAATAACCCAGCACCAATAATAGTTGAGTACAGTGGTGCTGTGATGTTTGGTGGGTCCCCAAAATTGAATTCTGCTTACGGCCGTAAAGCTCAGACTGGCCCTAAAGCTACCCTCTCTTTCTGTGACTGCATCTCCTGTCCAGCTACTGTTGAAGGCCACTAGTTCCCTCAATTTCTTCCCCCCTAAAGAATATATTTTGTAATTTTATGTCAGAAAACAATATTCTTACATTATTGAACTACCTGTGTCCTCTTCGATAATTTCCAACATGGCTGTGAGGCAGATACTTTTAAGTCCGATACTTCCATTTCATCAGTACCTTATCATTCTGATATTGAATGCCATCTGCAATGCAAAAATGTTGGAGTCAAATTTGACTGTGAACAAAGTTAAGTTCATACACCTACATAAATTACATGGTCATGGCTATAGCTCACTTTGTCATGAATGAATAATAAGCCAAGCCATCATTCATAGATTAAGTACTCAGTGTCTTGGATTGTGTTTAGTAAGATGGCTAAATAGTTTCAGTTGTATACTGCAAAACGCCTAACCCCTATCTATGCATCAAAGTTATTACAGCCCCAAATCAAAGAGAATTGGCATGAAATGGAATTTAAAATAACAAACAAACAAATTATATTCATAATAATAATAGTAACAATCATAACAATAATGATAATAATATTATTAATGAAAAATAACAACAATTATTATAATAATAGTAATGATTGTCATTATTCCTTTCCTTCTTAACCAGGTCTCTAATTGGTTATTTTGTCCTATTTTTCCTGCAAACATCTTAAATTGTGCAACATTATAAAGATACTGTATTTTTCCTTTCAAAATTTCCACATATTTTCTAGAGCAGACAGAAAGCACATTAGTCTGACTATCGGTGCAAATAACCCCTGAATAACCAACACAGTTGTATTGTTTGTATGTTGTCAAATAGTTTGATCTAACTTGTGTTTGTCTGTCTTGCAATGGACAGATTTGTGTTCCTCTGGCTGATCTGAGCTGTGGTCATGGAATTTTTATTCAACAACTCGTCTGCGCTCTACATTTCCCACAGGCCTCCAAATTTCACTGCTGCTGAGAAAACGGTTTACGAAAGCTGCAAAGAAATGCCAGCTGCTCTGATCTGGTATCTCAGTCTGCAGTTTGCAAACATGTTCCTGGGCATCCCCGCCAACCTCATGGTGCTGTGGCTCATCCACAAGAACAAAGGTGACTCCTCCACCTCAGATATATTCATCATTCATTTGGCAGTTTTGGATGTGTTTTTCTGTCTCATCCCTCCCTTGGAGCTGGCCACCATAGTCTTTGTCAACATCAGCAGCGCCTGGTACGTCCTACGCTTCTTCTATGGCATTAAAGACTTTTCACCGCTCTTCCTCTCCTGCATCTGCCTGGACCGCTACATGGCCGTGATCCATCCCATCATCTTCACCGAGCTCAAGGACCGTCAGCACAGAGCAGTTCTGTCTTTGGTGGTCTGGCTGATTATTCTGGCCTACTCTGCTGCTAAATGTGTAGGCACCATTGCCAACTTCGAGAAAGTCTTCACAGCGATGATCCTCACAGTTTTTGTCTTCATGGTGTTCTGCAACATTGCAATCCTCTGGGCTCTGCGGCAGTCTAGAGGCGGCAGAGATGAGATGCATCCTGTGAAGAAAAGAGCCTTCAAGATGGTCCTCATTATCTTGGCCATCATTGTGTTTAATTATTTCCCACCCGTTGCACTGTTCCCCTTCCAAGCTTATTTTTCTCCTGACGTATTTCGCTGCTACATTCACTACATTGCTTTCGGCTTGATGGACTTCAGCAGCAGCATTCAGCCGATGCTCTACCTGTCCAAAGAAAAACTGACTTGGAAATTCAACTGCTGCCAGAGAAGTGCGACACAAACTCAGTAGAGATATGTAAGAGTGGTCTTTATTTTTCATGCATATGTGTGTGTTGTAAAGGTTAAGTGAATGTACAATTCAAATCATTTTATTTTTATTTCAGCTTAACATCTTTTATTTAAACTTATTCAAATTCCAAAGTTTCCACAATACTGTTACTAAAGAGAATGCCTGTCTATGTAGGCTACGTGTGTTTGTGATTCATGGGTCTGAAGTCTGGAAGTCTTGGATGAGTAAAATTGAGTTCTTTGTTTTATGTTTTTAATGTAAAGCACTTTTGTGTTATTGATTTTGCACTTTGATTGACAGTAGTTGCTAAATATATAATCTTCTGGCTTGATCATATTTCAAAAATACTTTTAGATTAAAAGATTAGTTGTGAAGTGGTTCTAAATCTACATAAACAAGCAAGTTAAAAAATAGCATTCCTGACATACTATTCTATTCAGGCTTTTGGAAATAGCTACGGTAAAAAAAAAACACAAAATCAGTCAGTCAGTCATTCTTACCATTTATTCATTTTGCACTGTCAAATGTACAATCCTAACAAGTTATTCAAGGCTTTCCAAAGATGTATAATACAACACCAATTGGTACAACAAACCAAACTAATATTTTCTTACTTTTGTGCTAAATCTATAAAGTTTAACTTATCTAGATGTAGGTAAGATAATGTTTATTTAGATGGGACTGAAGTATGACAGTCTTCCAGCAATATATTAGATATAATAAGCCATTTTCACAAGTCTCCCCATGTTCTTCAGAGTATAAAACTGGGGATTAGCTCAGCAAACATCTGCATCCTAATCATAATGGAGACACTGATCAGAAATCTCCTACATATCACCATCAAGAAGTTAAGGACATATTAGACAGAAAGACATATCTTGATTAATGCATCCTTTTAATTTAGACACAAGTCCCACACATGTAACAAAAAAGTCTGTTAATAATTCAGTAAATACTGCACATTGCTATATGTCCCCATTTACATTGTTATACAACAACCAGTTGCCACTAAAACAGAAACCCTATGATCACAAACATAACATTCATGGTGACAGAGATTAATTTCCTTGTATGAAACTGAAACATCCTATAGGAATTCCAAAATAATGTGTACAGGTATGAATATGTCAAATAACCGATATATCAATTAAGTAAAAAAGTGGGCTGCCTATGCACTAAAAAAGAATAAATCGATAAATGGGACTTCAGAAGCTCCATGCTGACCCCTGCTGGTAATTTTTAGTAATATCATATGAAGAATGGGTCAAGAACATCATTTGAACATATAACTGGAATGGATCTGGAAACTGTCTTGGAAAAAAAAAAAATTGATGAAGTATAAACAAAATAAATGAACAAAATAAAAGATCTTGTATTAAATTAGCGTTTTCTACAAAAACATCACGATCACACAACCGACATTTTGGTAGCATAGGGCAATGTTTCTTTTTAAAAGTTCCAATTGCTTTCTGCTCTCTTACACTCATCTATAACAAAGACCACAAAACTATAGTCTTTAAAATCATAAAATCATTAACAATACACTGTTACTGAACATTTAGACCTACTTAAGTACAGTGAAGACTAGACCACAAACATTACAACTAGCTTTGAGACCAGAGATAATGTTAACTTGAGATCCATTTTGCAGCTTTCAGTAGCTCCATACTGTCCAATCTGTCATTTGAAACTTCATAGTGATTTTTTACAGAAAAAAATCACTTATCTCATTTGAGATGATCTAAGGCTTTCTTTAAGTTGTCACTTAAATTTCTTTTATATTCACATTTGAAAATTTTGCACAAATGTAAAGTGCTTTATAAATAAAATTTATCATTATTATTATTATTAACATTTTTGCTTTTTAGGATATGTGCTGTGGCATATTCAATCTAAATTAAAACATTCCAAGACTCAGCTTGACTTTAAGTGGGTTTTATCAGCATTAAGAGATCTGTGTTTGAGATGCATAATTAGAATGAGTCGTCTGTGTGATGTGACAGAGGAAGAAACTAGCACCCCATGGTAAGTCACAGATCCCGTTTATGGAATCACAAACAATGTACAGTGGAAACAGGATTGGATACTGCTGGTCCAAGGTACAAGTTAAACATGAAATATTATTCTGTTTGTCTAGTTTTTATAATAACATTGTTATCGGTTTTATCTTTTGTTGCATTAAACAGCAATCTTAAAGGTGATCTATAGACCTTTTCCATAAAACTGATATTTTTAAAACAATAATACAACCACAAACATCTAAAGTGGTGAAGAATAAGAGTGCTCATTTTGGAGAAAAATAAATATTTTGTCCAAAAAGGATATTTTGAAATTTTTTATGGTTCCGAAAAACCTAAATATAGTCATTTGGTTGCCTCAACAGCAAGTGTCTCTCAGCCAACAGCATCAGGCAGTTGATGTCATAAGAAGTGGAGCAAACGGGATGCCAAATTGTATTCTAGTCCGCATTTACTACCGTTCGCTTTTTGCGATCTAAATATGTTTATACTGTGATTGTTGCATTGTGTAATGGCGTCATATGGCACACAAGAAACAATCAGATACATTACCACGTAAGACTTGACATCATGACAGACTATATAATCACGTAATATATTATATTATTATATTATATATTATCCCCCGCGGACATTCGGGGAACCTGGCAACCGGTGCAGCTGACGGTAGGAGCAAGAGCGGTTGAGTATGAAAACGCCGACTACTGACCAGGAGGAACAAAAGTTCTACATATCACCTTTAAGATATGTTTAATTCTCTGAAAAAGCCACAAACTGGACCTTGATGTTTGATTATTTTCCAAGATCTCATGCATCACTCGTTCTCAAACCTTTAAATCACTCACCTCCAACTATTACACCTTAACCTCTATCATGTCTGATAGTACTGCAGGTGCCGAGGCTTGAGCTGGGTTGGTTTCAGTCTTATTGGTACCTCCTTCGCTCTGCGCCTTCAGCTCCTCTGCTGCATGTAGCTTAAGGTGTTTTTTAAGGGAGGACTGGTCGGTGTAGATCTTCCCGCAGTGCGTACACGGGATCACCTTCTCTTTGGTGTGGACCAGCTCATGCCTCTTTAGGTGAGCAGACCTGCTGAAGTTCTTGCTGCAGAAAGAGCAGCTGTATTCCTTCTCTCCTGTGTGGGTTCTTTGGTGCAGTTTAAGGCTGCTAGCCACCGTGAACTTCTTACCACACACGTTGCAGCTGTACGGCCTCTCTCCTGTGTGCATCCTCATATGTATGGTGAGGTGGCCTGTCTGGCTGAAGGTCTTCTTACACAGCTTGCAGCTGTACGGCCTCTCTCCAGTGTGGATCCGGTAATGTGTTTTGAGGTCGCCCAAGCTGCTGAACCTCTTGCCACACTGAGAGCAGCAATACGGCTTCTCACCAGTGTGGATCCTCTCATGTATACGCAGGTTTCCTGCATTGCTGAATGTTTTGCCACACAGATGACAATTGTAAGGCCTCTCCCCAGTGTGAGTCCGCAGGTGGACTTTGAGCTGGTTGTGCTCATTGAAACGCTTCTCACAGTACGAGCAGGAATATGGCTTTTCTCCAGTATGGACACGCTTATGTATTCTTAGCTGACTGGGATGGGCGTAAGTTTTACTGCAGATGTTGCAGCAGTAGGGTCTCTCCCCTGTGTGGGTACGTTTGTGGGATTTGAGAAGATCAGCTCGCCGAAATCGTTTTCCACAAACGCTGCAGCTGTGAGCCTTCTCCCCGCTGTGAGTCTTGATGTGGATATTGAGTGAGCTTGCTCGACTAAATGTTTTGGGACAGACAGGACAGCGCAAAAAGTTGTCACAGGTTTCTAACACCTCATCATCAAAAGCAGCAAATAAATCATTTTTCTTAGATGTCGCTCTTTCTGGCTGCTCATCCTGTCTGCTTGTTCCCTCATGAACCATCTCTGATTCTTCAGAATGACTCAATGCATACTTTAATTCTTGCTCAGACATACTATCACTTTTAATATATTGCAGAGCTCCATCATCTACTTCCTCTTCTTCTGTCTTGATGAAATGTCCATCCTGCATGTAGCTGTCAGAAACAATGGTGACTTTAACACCACTGTCATTGCCTTTACAGTCTTGTTCGGGGCCTAGTGATGGCAGCACATTTGTATATGTATCATGACCAGAGACACTGACATCTAAGGGCTCATCTTTTATTGGCGTCATCGTCAAATTGAGAAGCAGAGACGGTTGGGAGAGGTCAATGGCACTGCTTTCATCCAAGTCAGGCTCGACTTTGACAGAAACTGGCATTCTGGTGGATGTGTTCACACATGGTTGTTCTATTTGATCTGTTTGCAGAGAAAAGGAGGCAGAGGATAAGCTGTCCATTGTCTTGTTTTTATGCTTCCTCTTGAAGCTTTTCTTGTCGCTGCTACATATGGACACCTTGAACAAACCCTGGGTGGAGCCGATGGGATGATTCTTCCATTCTGCAGAAGAGGACTGTTCAGCAGCATCTTGATGACGTGCATCTGAAAATTCAAGGCCAAAATAGTGATCAATGAGTGTGAAGTAGAGTTAAGATATTGAATCTAAAATGTTTGATTTAGGCATTAGTATTGGTACAAAACCTTGAAATGAGCAACTTTTCATCAGATTTAAAACTGATTTGTCAAGTTAAAAAAAAAACACACACGCAAAAACTGATTTGTTTTTTGTTCTTCACTTGGGGGCAGCTAAAGCCAGAATATTATGTTTTGGGGGTTAATTGAATCTAAATGGACTTTACCAAGAATTATCATCGTTTGTGTTTAATTGGTATGTCAATACATATATCAGTAATTACTACATGGACATAAATACTTTTTTTAACAGTGATGTAAATGCTCATTTAAAATAGTGATTGGCTGAATTTTAACTTTGTTTGTGTGTTCATGTTTAATAAAAACTGAATGAGAAGAAAAAAAAACAGTGATGTAAAGGCCCATTTCTTACAAAATATACATTATGGGGTGCATTTATTATGTTCTCCCCCATGAATGTCCAAAACCAAATTGCTTGTTTTTATTTGATCCACATCCAAAAACCTGTAAATATCAAAATTAAGGTTGAGAGTTTAATCTTTGAAGCTTTACAACAGTTCTCTCTGTAGTATTGCTCTGCTGTATTTAACACGCACGTTTTGTTAATGGTCCTGGACATTACATTGGGTCAACATACCTCTTGCAGCGGACTGAGTGCTCTGCTGTGCAAACAGCAGCCTCTTCAGGCCCTCGTTCTCAGACTCAATCCTCTGTATTGTGCCCTGATACTCGGACAGTGTCCGGTCCACTGAGTCCAGAATGTCGTTCACAGTCGCTGTAAAAATCTCATTCAGAGAGGACTTCAGGAACATTTTCAGGTCACTCATTCCGGCCATTTTAGACCGAGCAGCTGCGATTGCGGTCACCTCAGCAGCGGGTTTTTAAACACAGTTAGAAGTCCCTGGAGAAAAAAGTGGGTGTGTGCGTCTCTCTGCTACCGTGTACGGAACAAACAAAGAAACAGTCGCACAAGGATGACAGAAAAGAGAAGCCGATAGCAATAGGTGCATACGCGCGCGCCCCCCCTATTGGTTTGGAGTTGAATCGGTGGATTGGCGGAGACAATGTAAACTGACATTAAAGAAACGCCGGGGTGTTTAGGATCCAAGCATAAATGCTAAGTAAAGCTATTTTGACAGTACAAACAAATATTTTTCCTATCAGAATACAATATATGTCTAAGGGGCAAAGCTAATGATTCGTCAGCTAAATATTCCAAGCATATTATGTTTACTTACTTGTAGTCCATATAAACGTTAATATGGAATAAAAACACATTACTAGTGTTGCTAACTAGCTGATATGCTAAGCTAAGCTAAGCTATGCTACTGATGCTGATCAGTAATGCTAAAAGTATAATTTTATTAGCTGTAGCTTTTTAACCGTTAGAGGAAAAGAAAAGATGATCTCAGAAAACTCTAAAAAAAAAAAGGGGAACGAATAATAATGAGACGCGTATATGATATTAAACATAATTCTTCAAGAATGTCAGTTTGTTAAACTCGTCTTTTTTTTGCCTACACTTCACCAAAGTCAGCGCCTCAATAGACTGAGGCACAGCCTCTAATGCAATCTGGACTAGAAAACCATCTGGTTTTACCACATAGTCCCTGGTGTGCAGGAATGAAGGTGAGCCACTCCCCTCACCTCACCTGTATGTGTGTGCTTACATGCCTTCAGGGCCGTGGGCGGAGGCTGAGGCCTCTCAGGTGTCTTTAGCTCCTGGGTCATCTGCCAATCAGAAAGTACTATTTCTTCCTCTTTTGTTGCCACTTAGCAGCTTTTCACAATCCCTCCCGTGATTTGCTGCTGATGTGCGAACTGGAGAAGGGGGAACAGAGATCCCTAAAGGAACTTAAAGAAGAAGGGCGACCCAGTTCAGTATGGGACTGGGAGTAATATGTACTATTATGCTGCATCAGGGACTTAGATTACTTAGCTTAAATAGAGCAGATTTGAGGCTTGTTTGTTGAGCACAGCAGGTTCAAACATAGTCAACTTAGTGTAGTTGGTATGCAAGCGTTATGTGTGTGCTTGTGTGTGTGTGAATGCATAGCTCTCTGACAGCAGTATAAACTCAGTGTAACACAGTGGTGCTTTTCCCTCCCACAAGACTTGACTTAAAACCTCACAAGCTGGTTGATCATATGATGCTGCTTTTAATCGTCTGGAGGGGGTAAGTCATGCTTCATAATCAGACAGATTCCTGTTAGATTCCTTTTTTAGATCTTTGCTCAAATGTATGTGCCATGTTTGACAGTACTGGTGAATTCATAGACTTGGCAGCTTTGATACTCTTACAGACTAATTCTGTTGTTTCAATACATCCTAATTTACAAATAATTTCTCACCTTTCACTTTGCCCAGAATGACTTGTTCCTCTTTTTTATTTTGATCTTTCGTATGACTTTCTAAATTTCTACTTCCTAAGATTGTGATGTGTTGTTGAAACTTCCCATGCTGTGTAAGCAGCTTCCCTTTGTATTCTGCACTCAAACAGCATTGTTATCAAAGTTCTATGATGTTTGGCTTTTCCTATTATATTTTTGTTTGCTCTTTTATGATGCTGTGACATATTTCCTTCTAGAAAGCTTCACACTCATCTGAGCATTTCATCTACAGTTTTGATCATCAACAGTACAAAAGATAGCATCGCACCTACTAAATCAACCGTGTTGTTAAATGAAACACTTTTTAAATGGGACAAGTTTATGTTAAGATTTTCTTTGTTTTTATTCCCCTTTAATGTGTTATTTGACTAAACTGAATATAGTCTTTTTTTTTAGGAATATTTTAGTTTCAGTTGTCTCCTAGATATTTTTTGAACAGTTTCCAGTCTCATTCATTTATATATGATTTTCTTTGGTAATCTTTGTTAACTCTCAGGCTGTAGCACTTATTGCACTCTGACAGGAACTGAGAAGTGAGCACCCACACAGGAAACGTGGTGAGGCTCTGTCCCGGATGTTGGGTTTACAAGAAGTGAATACAATAATGAAGATAGACTGAAAGTTTAAGAAATAACACGAAACTATCTGACATTAGAAAAAGAATAGAAAATAGATTGTGACAAAACCCAATAAAATGTTAATTCCATGAAAATAGATAGTGACATTTAAGCGATGGTTGTTTGAAACAAGGTTTTGTTGACGGCCTGTTGCTGGTGTTAGTGTTGTGTGTCGAGATGCCTTCTTGTTTGTACTGAAAACATTTGACCAAGTCAAGTTCAGAGTCATGTTTAAGACAGTTTTATTCATCAGCCAGTGTCACAGTGCAGTGCAGTGTGGTGATAAAACGATAAAATCAGGACTTGAACGGTTAAAACGGCTTGTCAGAAGCAGGCCCTCAACCCCACCCTCTTCCTCTGTTCTCAATCCATATGCCACTAAACACATCTATCTCTCTGCTTCCTTGTGTATGCCTTGCTCACTTGCTCTGCTTATTTTCTGTGGTCAGGAAGTACAAAAGTGCTTCTGTGATACTTCACTGAAAGTCTGTTGCGCTGCACATCTGCATTGACACGCCAAGAAGATAAGACAATAGACAAATTAGTAGGATGGGCTAAAAAGAGACCAAAACTGGATTAACTGCTGTACAGGTGGTGAGTGTATGTTTCGCTCAAAATAACTATTAAATGTAAAGTGACTGTATTAGCTTTTAGAATTGCTATACAGCAAAGTGTTATGAATGGCGTATTGTCTGGTAACTAATAAGATGTTATTCGGGGAGGGTGTCCAGACAGGCAACAAAAACATTTTAAAAACAGTTTTGTTTTGCTATCAAGTTATTTGTCATTCTTTTTCATTATAGATGTTTTTAATCTTATATTATGTATATCTATGTCTCTCTCTTTCTCTGTGTGTGTATATGTGTATGTATATAGCCTATATATGTATGTATATGTGTACATGTGTGTTTATTTTCCTTTTCTTTGGATACAGATCTGTGAATAGCAGCAGTGAAAGTCAAAAACTCGGATTGATGGCGTTTCACAAAGTGATCACCTCTCAAGCAGCAGTGGACATTTTGTAGCTCAATATCTTTTACAGCTTCAGCATCTGTCACTAAAGCCCACAGAGGTTGATACCTGAACTAAGAGAAACGCTAATGGAGGAGGAAAACTTGTGCACTTCTCTGGCAGATATTACAGAGTCATTGCTTCAGTCGCCCCAGCAGGAGTCATGGACGCCAGAAGATCGCCAGCATATCAATGGAGAACAGGACACCGTGGTGTGGGGCATCACAGAGTTGCACATAAATCAGACAAATGACGTAGATGGAGTAGATGAGGTCAGCCTCTCCCCGAAGGCAGGGCAACAGACTACTGAGGAAGCAGAACAGTGTGAGCAAATGATATGGCCGATGTGCTCCATCACCTGCACCAGCCCTCCGTTTTCTTTTGCTACAGTGGAGTGGGACGTGCCCGATGCCTCTGCAGAGACGCCTCTATTCATGACTGACAGCAGCTTGGCCAATGAGCTGTGCTCTGGCGATGTGATGAGTCCAAATAGCACTTTCCCATTACTCTGCCAGCCTCAAGACGTTACTGCAGAGCTTTTCGAGCAGGACGACAATGAGGAGGAAGATGGGTTTGATTCACAGCTTCTAAACTCAGAAAACAAATGGACCGGAAATTACTCTGAGGTATTTGAGAATTACAAAAATAGGTTTAATATTGTCGTGCTGCTATTATTTGAAATCCTATTTATATCCAAATGTGAAAGCAAATATTTTGACACAGTGTTTTCTATCGTTAACTCGTCATTCACCAACTGTAAACTTCACCCCATATGTCGTTACATTTTTTTGTCTCTTTCTCTGCAAGTGTAGTAGGTTGAGCAGAGGTGAGAGGAATAGAGCAGACATAATGTCGGTCAGATGAGGCTCAGAGCGCAGTTTATTACTTATGAACCCACTGGCAATCACAAGTTTTTCTCTCACAACCCTGTGTTGCAATTTTCAGCCTTGTGATCCTGCAGATGTGAATGGACCGGAGACACAGGAAAGAGAAGATTCAGCACATGAGCTGTTACCCGGTAATAATGGTACGTAGTAACCAGACTTATGTTTAATTCGGTGCTGAATTGCAAATGTTTGTTTGATATTTTTTGTTGCTCGGTTTGAGAGGAAACAGTCATTTGTTTTAGTCTCTGGAGTTCTTGTAGTATTCACCAATTTCTGGTAAATCTTCCAGAAGTCACACAGAGGACAGAGGGAGAGAAACATGAGGAACACTCAGTAAAACAATCTGAGGACTCAATCGATACTGTTGAGGTGGTTCAGAGCTCTGAAGATGACGTGGACGCTTATGTGGATGTAAAACTAGAAGAGGAACGGGAGGAGGTCTGCAATCTGCTTACTGGGCATGAGGAAACCGAGGGAGGTCAAACTTCTGTAAACGGGGTGAAAACGGAAGAAGAAATTAAGGATGGGAATGAGGATGAAGACGAGCAACGTGTGACTAATGTGTCCAGCGACGAAGAAAGTGAGAAAGACGATACTGCCAACTTTTTGACAAATGTGTGAGTATCATGGGCTTAAAAAAAGGGGAACAGGATGTGACCAAATTAATGGCGAAATAGTATCAAGCAGGAAACCAAAAATACATTTAATATGTGTTATGGTGAAATAGCATCAAGCAGGAAACCAAAAATACATTTAATATGTGTTATGGCAAAATATTTTCAACCAGGAGGCCAAAAATACACTAATATGGGCCAAACAGAAACCACTAATCATGGTACTCAAGAGACATATTAGTTTAATCACAAACTGTCCTGTTATCATTAAATGGTACTTGGGACTGAACTTCAGTTGAGTTTAATGTATCGAAACACTTAAACAAATCCACTATTAGAGGAGATACCAGAAACCAAACCTGTAAACCAGCGATGTCAGACTGAGGTCCTTGACTCAAATGAATGGGTCAATGTGCAGAACTGGACAACAAGCTGTCAGATCTATTTGATTTGAATCAGTTGTGTTGGAGCAGGGAAACGTTTAATTCCTGCAGGATGGCCCTTGATGACCTGAGTTTGACATCAGCTTTTATTTATACAACTCACATAACCTTTAGATACAGTGGAATAATGTTTGTTTTTCAGGCCAGGAAAGTGCAGTCAGTAGACCAAACGAGGTCAGAAAAATATAGCTTTTTAAAAAAACAAAACAAGGTGAAAACATGATTTAGCTGTCATTTTTATCCAAAACATTGATTCATTTGGGTATTGATTGTATATTGCTAAAATGTCACTCATTAGGATTAAATGTACCCATTTTATTAGTTATCTTAAGTGAGCTAAGTGTCAATATCTTTCAGAATGAATTTTTAATTCACATAGACCCAATTTTGATGCAGTAGCTTTCACAGACTCCCACCTTTTCCACATGCAGAGTGTCCAAAATGTTGCTGAATTTTGGGTCAAAGCATGTTAACATATTTCTTAGAGGCTATAGTTTGGGACCAGGTGGGATGTTGGTCTCAGCTGGATTCTAATACTTGTATTAACTCATTATTATGTATTCATTTATTTATTTTGTTAAGGGAACTGCTTCTTTAAAACCATTTAGAGTATTTGTTGCCTTATTTGCTTTCCAAGCATGTTTAGCACATATAAGAGTAAAAGTGGGTCATTTGGCATTCATATAGAAATCCCCAAAGCTGATAATTATAAAACCACTGTCTGACATCGTTTAAAAAAATAAGCAAACCAAAAAAATAAAATAAAAAGCCTGATAGTATTTTGGTAAACCACACTGAAATATTTCATAAGCTTTCAAGAATGATCTGTAATCTAAATATAAGCTTCCTATTTCCTGGTAATTGCTAGCATTACTCATGCATTGCCAGCTTACAAAATTATTATTATATCATCATCATCATTAATAATAATAACAATAATAATAATAATAATAATGATAATAATAATAATAATAATAATAATAATAATAATAATAATAAT
>JAPMNP010717874.1:0-14515 GCA_029874935.1 Atherina boyeri | reverse complement strand
GTCTATGTGGAAAGCCCTGTTTGTCACAATTTTATTTAGTTTTTGACACCCAAAATATATTTTGTTGGGGTGCTGCAGCAACAGACATTATCTCCCTGGAGCTTCCATTGTTTTGATTAGTTGCGCCGCATGCGGACGCGCTGGTGTTTGTGTGATGTTACGTCACCTATTAAACAATCAGTGCCCACAACTCAGACAGGAGATCAAACAGAAAAAAAAACCTTAAAAAATAAGAGATTATTAAAAAAACACACAACAGGCGCAGGTTGATATTGACAAGTTTGCCATCCATTTTCACGTCATTCGTTTATTATGTTGACAATTTTTTGTTCCTCTGTTGTCACAAATCGCATTTCTTTTCAGGTGAAGTGTACCATTTTTCTGAATGTGGGACGATTCAGGTTTCTATGGGACAGTTGGCAACCCCGCTTGTTAATAACCGTGGTCTGAAATGTGCCCGCTACTGTTTACCTCCATGGTTGTTTACGTATTGCAGCGTGGCAGCTTGCAGGGAAAGGCTGTGAGACACATCTTGACGTAAATACTGCAGTAAAGCGCCTATCGGACATTTTCTATCGTCTAGACGATATATGTCGCCATATCGCCCAGCCCTAGATAGAAATAATGCTCTATGAATCCCAACATTGAAAATCACACCATGTTAAGCTGTTTTAATCCTTTGTATTGCAGATCTCCTAGGAGAAGAAGATCAAGATCTTCATCTCACTCAAGAAGATCAAGATATCGAGGCTCTGACTCCAGAGAGCGACGCAGGAGATCTCGTTCAAAATCACAGGATAGGAGTGAGAGAGAGAAGGACCGAGAACGTAGACAGAAGGGTCTTCCCAGCATAAAGAGCCAGGCACTCAGTGGTATGTGTTATGACTGAAACTGTGCTAAAATCTCCACTGCATGCCCCTTATTTTTCTATACTGACAGATATGAGCAGCCCTATAGAAGGGAATGACACTGATTTAAAGTGAATATAAAACCATTTGTAAACTCTGTTCGCTATATATGTTGTGTATAAGTACAATTGCAATTACCACAAAAAAAGTGTCTTTGATGTGCTTGTCTGAACTGCCAGAATCCCAAAAGTCAGGTCAGTAGATGGCTAAAGGTTTATAACCAGACACATCTCCAAGACTGCTTAGAGGCAAAACATACCTCTGGTTGTCTCCCTCCACTCCTGCAGATGCATGTTGCTATGTTTTAGTGTTTTGCTGCCACTTGGAGGTAGTGATCAGAAATACATCAAACAACCTGAGCTGTTGGCTGCTCTTGGTTGTGTTGACTCTTAAGTATTGCTCCACCGTAGAAAACAAAGTGTGTGAATATCTGCCTCTTGACAGAGTGAAACTGGTATATAATGAAGATTGTCCAATACATTTGCTGTGTGCTTTTTCACTTTCATGCTGTCATCTGCAGTCAATCTCCGAAAACTAGCTTCATCCAACTTTCAGCCAATTAGCCTGGCTCTGAGAGCTCTGTGTTAGATTTTTGGGAAACCGAATGTTGGAAAAATTATTTGTATCCATCTCACAGATCCATATGTGAGACCATGAATTAGCCCAATCTTGTTAGCAGTTATTCAGATTTTTTTCCCCTTTCTTTTTTTTCTTTTTTTAAATTAATAATTTTATAATTTATATTGCTCTGTTACTATCATCATCATCAATTGAGCTCTATTCTCCTATGAACATGTCCATGTGTAGCATATAGGACATGCAAGTCTGTTATCTGTAGACATCCTTCGTTGTAATCACAACATAAAGTTGTGGGAGATTTAATCTACTTTGTTTTATACAAAGTGGTGTGTCTTCACGCTGAAGCATCATATTTAGTTCTTTGCTAGGTGCTATACAATTCCACAGTAATATTTGGTAGTAACAATTGTTGTGGGAATTTCACTCAATCTCTATCTCTATCGCTTGGTGATGCTTTTGGACTTTGGTAATTTTCCACAACACATTGAATATCAATGTGTTTGTTTTAACACTAAGAGATGAAAAACCACCTTAATGTAATTTTCTTTTGCTTTTAGTTTGCAGTACTACACTTTGGGTCGGCCAGCTAGACAAGAAAACTCAGCAGTCTGATGTAATGTCCTTTTTAGAAGAGTTTGGCCAGATAGAGTCTATCAATGTAAGTTTGGAATATTCATATCAAAGATACTTGTTAACTTATGGTTTTGGAAATGATCGCCCCCCAATTTCAACTTTTATTCTCTGTGCAAAGATGATTCCTCCCAGGGGTTGTGCCTACATTGTTATGGTTCACAGACAAGATGCCTACACAGCGTTGAACAAACTCAGCAGAGGGTCATACAAAGTCAATCAGAAACCTGTTAAGGTATGTGTAATTTCCAGTGACATCTTGATATATCTATAATGTGTTTAAAAGTTGTTTGAATACTTTATAGTTACACATTATATCATTCTTTCCTAGATTGCTTGGGCTTTGAACAAAGGTATCAAATCAGCGCACAAAAAGTTCTGGGATGTGGAGCAGGGAGTCACTTATATTCCCTGGAGCAAAGTCAAAGTTGAAGAGTTGGAGAGCTACCAGGAAGGGGGTATGCTGGATGCAGAGTCACTAAATCCAGGTAAGTCTAGATATTTTCCTTTTAGCATGAAACCCATTTCAAGCTATAAGAACACATTTACTCATGTTTCCATATTTTTCATTGGCCTAGAATGGAATGTTGTTAAGGACCTAAACAACAGGGCAGCTGTAAATGGATCATTGGAAAGGGTACCAGATAGGACTGTCACTTCTCTTGTTCAGGTAATGCTGATGCAATTCCTAAACACTTTTTCTAAATACTACAAATGTTTTTATTCAGTTGGTTTAATGGCCTTGAGGAGAGATTGTTCTACAATCTTTCAAATAAAGGCTGTGAAGAAAATAAATGGTTGCCTATTAGTGGTGGAGCCTATCTGAATTAACTTTTCTTTCAAAAATCAAGTCAAAACAATTTAAAATTAAATGAAATCGGTAAGAACAAACAAACTAAACAAAAATGCCATATATCTAAAGGTTGGTAGTGTTAGAAAACCTTTTGCCAGACTTTGCCTGCATGGAATATACTTAGTTCTAATGATCTTAATGTTCTGTAACAGAAACGGCAGGGAAATTGCTTTCTTAACTTATGATTGTTTGGTTATTTGGTTGTCCTGCACTCTTGTGGTGCCCAGTCAATATTTGTTTACATTCCGGATTGCCATATGAGAAAACATACAGTACAAACCCCCAAATTTAAAAAAGTATTAGTTAGTTCAACAAATTTCCGCAACAGAAATGCTGTTAATATTGGTTACCGTGTCCTCTGTCTCAGTTGTTGTCTTCTTAAAATCTTGCATCAGAAAAAGCAGCTCAGCATATCCGTATTAAACATGAAATCCATTGCATAATTCGGTTATATACAAATAATTCAGTCACATTTCCTCTGGACAATGAACTGTAAAGGGATTGTTTTGTTCAGTCTTTAGTACTTCACAATACCAATTGTTAATTTCACCAAAATACATTTCAAACAATACTGAATTAACCATTTTAGCTATAGAGCGAGCAGGTGATTTCATTTCAGCAACTGTACATAAAGTCATTATTTCAAAGTGAAGCAGTCCATTAATAAAAGTAGCTTAATAATTAAAAATTAATCTTTTGTTTCTAAGATGCATTATGCTGTTGTACAAAGCTTAAGTCAGGATGTTATTCCTCAATTACTTGATTATAAGCACTGATATCAGCATTGTTTTTTGTTTTCCTTTTAGTTAGGGTATGGTCTGGTTCATATCTGGTTAGCGTATATTAAAATTGTGTAACTATGTGTTTGCTTTTTCTTTGGGTTCATGTTTGCACGTTTATCCTCACTGCTTTGAGACCACCATTTGTCAGTTACATTAGTTAAGTGCACCTGAAGGCCACGGATTAGATTTTGCATTAGAAACCCATGCATATTTGGTGGACTGTCTCTGTCCGTCATAGGTATTAGTTTTTACTTATGGCCCCATTTGTCTTCAGCCTTGAATGTGGCATATCAGCCATGTGTAACTTCTGTTTTAGAATGAAAACAAATTATATGTGCTTTGTTTATCTGTTTATTTCCGGTAAGTTTTATCTGTTTCACCTGAGTTATGGTGAATAAATGATCAATAAGTGTGGGAATCTAAGCATATGATGATTTAGATATTACAATTTAGCGGGCTGTGATGTAGATATAAAGGGAAAATCAATGCATCTTGGTGCATCTTTTCCTGGAAGGGACTTTTTTTCCCATCAACTTTTGACTACTTGCTACATTTTAAGCAAAACATTTAGCAATCCATCATCTACAGGGTCTCCCACACATGGACCATTCTGTGCGTCATGGAGGCATTGTATATGTCCCCCCGCACTTTATTCAGCCGTTATAACAGTTTAATCCGTAGCATATTTTTCCAAGCCATCTTTCAACGCACCATGGGTCTCATGCTAACACCAGAGTTGGTGCAGCACAAAAGAAAGTGTGCTCATAACTGCAGATATAACAATTAAGATGACTGAATTCTGAATCACTAATAAAAAATAGCAGGACTCTCACCAACATCCTCCTGTTATGAGCAATAAGCGATATTATCACACACCGACTGCTATTGTTTTGAGTACATTGGAAGCAAGCTGCTTGTCATCTGTAATAAAATATCCTGTGAAGCTGGCAATATGGCACACACCACGTTACATTTTCTACCTGCTTTCTTAAAGGATTCAATGACGGCGACTTTGGTCTTGTTGACCATTGTGGGGGTAATATCTGGTTAGTTAGTGAAGCTTGCAATAGTTTTAAGTACTCTCAGCCCTTTCTTAGTTGACGATTCTTGTCAATGTTATTACGGTTTGCTGCAAATACAACCAGGTGTTTTTCATCTTTTACCTGGCTGCAAACATATGTGTTTGCTCATGTTTGTCATGTTTGTGAAATATTTTAGCTTTACTCTGTAGAAGTCAAAGTGCTTCTATATACTGGCTTTTAAAGCAAAGCATACTCCAGATTTCCCGCTCAGCCATCTTGTATACACTATAGACCATAATCTGTTTGGGTACTTTACCTCTTCTTTTTAAAGTTTGCATTTTGTCAACATTTATTTATCATTTCCCATTTCAAGGAATAATTTATTGACATTTGTGAATTAGTTTAGAATTGTTCACATCTGCAAGTAGGTACATCTAAGATTTGATTATTTTTTCCATTTTATAAATTTTAGGCTTTTACTGTAATTTATTTATGATAAAAAAGAATTGACAGAAAAAGATGGTAAAATCATTATCACAGTATGACCATCTATTGTTAACAAAAAGGTCGTTATTGTGGCACCCCTAGAACTGACTTCTAATGATCTATCAGTTATTTTGCTGGTTATAGTATTTATTTATAGAGCTGTGTTTATTCTTCAGCTTCAAAACTACATCATGCCAAATTCTACATCTGGCAAATTCTTTCACCATTTGCTTTAGAAAAGGGCAAATTAAGAATACAATAAGTATTAACAATATTCTTTGATTAACTTAAATTTCTTGGCAAGTGTGATTGTGCAGCCTGGATTTGATGGTGAAATCTGAGTGAGATTCTTATGCATTTCTCTGAAAGGTGTCCAAAGATGTTTGTGATTGTATTTCCTTTTTTCGAGAAGATCTTCTCACGATCTTAGCACGTGTGTAGTATGTCTTTCATTGTATCATACCAATATATTACTGGTTCGCAAAATAAGCAATCAAATTTGATTTGACTTGATCACTGTCACAATTCAGATAGGCTCCTCTGCTGATAGGCCTTGAATTCAGCAGTGTTTATTCCTCTATTTCCTCTTTCTTTCCTGCAAACTATTTACATCTCCACTCAGTAACTTTGTACTGTGTCATTTAACTTACTCAAATAAAGTGGGAATTAAAAAACTTTTAATTACTGTGGTATGTGTGCAGGGAAGCATTTCTGTTATCCTTTCTGTGTTGAGTAACTAAACTCTATCCAAAATGTGTGGAGCATGTGTGCTGGCAATGTGTATTTGGCTAAATGAAGTTAATAAATTATTGTATGTATGTGTGTGGCCATTTAACCACAATTGAATTATCAAAATATTTAATTGGTTAAAGATGGCGTTGCAGTGAGTGGAAAATATTATTTTAGGACTGTATAAACAAATGGTGTGCTTGCAATTAATAGAATAACTGCAAAAAGTACTAATTAAAATGTCCAAATTTAAATCTGAATTTGCAATGATGCCAAAGTTTTGAAACCAAATTTTAAAATTCCAAAGTGGCCATGGCGAACTCAGTCAATGACCAGTAAAGTAGCCAAAATTAAATGGGTCGTCCACCGTGTTCGATACATAGCAGGACTCTTAAACTGAGCACTTCACGTGGAACAACAGTTGCGCTCATCTTTTGGTCAAGTGTATGTTACTGTTGGCTGCTGGTGGGACTTAAAGGTCCCGTTTGGAAGAGGATTGTCAAAGTGGGAGACAAGGTAAGCCAACAGCCGTGTTGGTCAGACCAACCAAATAATTTTATCAGGAAGAGATTCAGTAGTTTATTTTCAATTTTGTTTGTTTGAAATATGTTGCATATTAAAAACAATTAAATCACATCTCTGATCATGTTTCGTAAAGAAGAAAATAAGTTTTTAAAAAATCTTTTTGAATAATTACCCACACACTGCAGTACGTAAAGCAAGTTGTAACATGGGACAGCTGGACATGGGACTGATTTGAATTGGATAAAATCTTTATCCCAACTCTTAACAACGAAACTACTCAAGCATTCTTGCTTTAGTTATGCTAGGAATGTTTGTGTGAAGAAATCTCAGGTATCCAAATGATTTATTCAGTCTTGTTTTTGATTATTTCACCTGAATTAAATATTTATCATGCTTTGCTTTGAGATAGTTGTTAAATCATGACCGGTTGTCAGAAGAGTAGGATTTGGGCTCCATTTTGGGAATTACCTGTGGTGTATAAATATTTCATCATCTGTTTGTGTTCTTCCCTTTACTCTTCAAAGCTGCCCTCTGACAACTTTTATTATGTAACCGATGTGAAATGAGAAGTAAAAGTAGCTTTAAATGGTAGCTTTCTGGTGTTATGCACTTCAGTGTCATAAAGACTCTGCACACTAGGCCTGTCTTTCTGCAGGGAAGGAAAAAAAAGCCTCAGTAGTGCTGAACTGCTCTGCCCTTAACAAAACCTGACTTAACTGCCTGAAATACATGTGGACCAACAACACCCAACATTTGCCTGCCTCGCTCAGTCCACTGGAACCTGCAGGGCCTATTTGGAGCTTTGGTACTCAGTTTTTTTTTTGTTCTGACAAAAAACATAAAGGTGAGGAGGAGGTTTTCCCTGAATGACACACCCTTTATGCGGGGATTCCCTTTTTTTCTGGACACTGGAAGAGCAAGAAAAAAATCAAAACAGACTGCTGCATATGTGGAGGCATGTCAGGTGAGTAGGTAGTCCCTCAACGTTGCTCGAGATACATTTGCATTAACACTGTTGAAGAAATGTGGGCATGTGTCCCTGACCTCCTGGTGAGGTAACAGTGCATTTATAGAAGCTATTGTAGTGTTGTGTGGCTCAGCTGTCTTGCCCTGCTTCAGTGAGACTTTAATCAAAGCGCTTCCATTTTATTTTTTTTATACGTATGAGAACATCTACCAACAATATTGTATGTTTATCTTCGGTTGTGTTGCTGCCCTCTGTCTAATGTGAGCCTATATAACCTTACCTGAGTTTCATTGCGTTTGTTCTTGTAATCAGTACTTTCCCTCAATATTATTACTCTTGTGAACGGGGCATCAAATAGCACTGTTGAAATAATATAATGGCATGAGCGTCTATCCATTGTGCCAGCTTGGCAATATATCTCTGTCGGCCATCCTGAGCAGCAGCACAGGGATGGAGATAAGAGACATTTCTAGTTCATGAGTCAAAACAGCTTTTGAACACAAGTTGAAACTTGTGTTCAAACCATGCTGAACAGAGACTGTTGATTGGCCTTTTGATGTAACATATCAAATATAATTGGTGGGAAACCGTTGGAGATGACAGTCATCAACTGGAACTAAAGTAGTGAAAAAAAGAAGCATTTTTATAGAGCCGTCTATATGCTTCTTGAGGTTATATTATACAGTTCTTTTAAATCTTATTGTTAAAATGTTTTGATTTCTACTTTCATCTATAGCTTTAAGGTCATGGAGAGGCTGTCTCAATTAATCCTTTCTATAGAAATATATATATAAAGAAATATTTTCAATGCAAACTTGGTAAAAGAAAACACTTTTACTGAGTAAACCCACAAGTCTAAACACAAATGTCACAGAAAATCTCCAGCACATATATTCAGGTTTTTATTTAAAGCATATGTAACAAAAATGTAATGATAGCCCAGCTTATTTGAACTCTAAAGGCACAAAATTAATCCTGCATCACAGTAGAAATGGAAGCTGTGGCCTGTGGTCAGACTCTCTTGCACTGGCTTTTGCAAGGACTTCGGCTGCTGGCATTCTATATTTGGAGCTTATAGGTTGTGTCAGGTGACGCATGGAGGCATCCCACATCCCAAGGAGTTGACCTGGTCTCTAAACTCTCCAGATCTTGAACAGATTAAAGTTTTGCCGGGTGCATTCGAAAGTGCCTCATCAGAGGCCTCATCTGGCAATTTACCGGGCCCAAACAGGTCCCATACCAGTACAAGGCACCCAGTCAAGAAATCCTGTATTCATGACCGAGTGGGCTGCAACTATACTGATGGCATAAGGAGAACCAGGTCAGGTAGTTTTAATATTGCCTAATATTATATTATAATATTTTTCTAAAGACATGCTGTTCACTCACTCAGTCAACATTTATTATATCAATTAATTCAAAACATAAAAGAAAATGTGAGATGTTTCTACAAAGTCGTTGCAGCATTATGCTTGAAGTGTCAGTCATTTTCACTTTCTTTCCTTTGGGGCTGTAAATCAGGTAAGGAGTTATTTATATTAAAATATTGAAAATATTTCTAATAAGCGGAATATTTGCTAAATCTTAGTGTGCAGCATTTATGATAAAAATAAATTTTATTTTGTAATTAAGACAATCTAAATAGTTGATGAGCATAAAAAAAGTGTGGCCTTTTAAAGCATGTTGTGGAAATAGAAGCTTTCACCAAGCATTCTTACTTTCATAAACATGTATTTATTATAGAAAAATAGCATCCGTAAATGTCCAAGAGATATGTGTCAAACCTGGGGATGTTCACTTGCCAAGACGAGCACTGATTATTTTAATGCAACTCAAAAATTTTGGCAGTGTTCTCTGTCAGTCATTTTTAAATAAGGTGACCTTCAATGGAAAGAGAGGAATTCTTCAGTAACCTAAAGCAAAACGAGATGTAGATCCATGGACATCAGACCCACATGAGGCCTCATAAAGGTGAGTTGGGAAAATGAACAAGATTGTTGGATATTAAGATCCATAATCTGGCATGATCATTTGGGATGATGAAAAGGTAATGAAAGGCTCATTCATGAAAATATTAATCCTTTTGTTACAGTCATCTTTATGTTGCAATCCTGAGAAATCAAATTCAAAGCCCAGGTTATTGTAGTGTTAATATCTAAGATCTAATGTCTGGCTGCCTGTCTCATGGGGATTCTTCTGAAGAATTAACTTGTAAGAAAAATGAAGCAACCTCTATCCAGTTTTCTGTTGAGGCAATGAAACACCAGTGTTTGAGCAGGCTCTTTTGATTTGTGAGGGCTGTCTCTTTCTGTATCACCTTTTAGTCTAAAACATCAAATTCTATTCTAGAGAAATTGCCATCTTTTTTCTGTTTTGGCCCCTTCATTTGGTTGTTGCTGTAAGGAAGTCATGGGACCTATGTAATATTTTTCTTTATCCCAACAAACTTGTTTCTTGTAGGCAGAAAGTGAGAAAAAAATATGAATTTCCTTCTCTCAGGCTTTCATATGTTCAGAAAAGGTTTCAGTGAGGTCTGTAGCTGTTTGAAATATATCGACCAAAACAAATGGGTTCAGAGTTCAACATTTTGCCAATAACAAACACTTTTTCTTACACCGACAAACCTTGCAAACAGATTTAGCAATAACTTTGTTACTTTTGTAAACTCAAAATAACNGACAAACCTTGCAAACAGATTTAGCAATAACTTTGTTACTTTTGTAAATTCAAAATAACATGACCCTTCTTCTCATGCTTAACTTGTGAAAGAGGTGTTTCAGCGACAATGAAGCAAATGAAAGGTCGGCAATTTTTGTCATCAGACAAACCTGCAAATCAATGCACCCACTAGGTGTGGGCTCCAGAACAACTTTGACTCCTATAGTCATAGTTAGAATAGCTGCAGCTATGCTGTAGCAAATGGGGATCCTAAATAATAAATAAATGGATTCAAATTGAAAAGTTAAATTAAATATATTAGGCTTGGTTATGAAAGTTTTCCAAGTTATTGTCCTGTCATTAGCCACATTATTTTTTTCCCAAATTGTTTGCAGTGTGTTCATTTGGAGAATAGTTATATATTTATATTTATATTTATATATATATATAATATATATTTTTTATATATATATATATTTTTTTTTTTTATTTATTTTATACACACACACACAGAGAGACAGACAGAGTGATTAAATATTAGACCCTGAAGATACACTTATTACCCTTTAAATTTTTCACAGTTTCATTTGCAGCCATATGCTAAAATTTAAAAAAAGTTGATGTTCTTTCTCATTAATGTACACTCATTACCCCCCATCTTGACAGGAAAAATAAAAACTAGAAATGTAGAAATTTTTGCAAATTTATTTTCAAATAAAACTGAAATATCACATGGTCATAAGTATTCTGACCCTTTGCTCAGTATTGAGTAGTGAGCACCCTTTTAAGCCACGCCAAAGCTACAAGTCTGATTAGGAATGATGCAACACATTTTTCACACCTGGATTTGGGGAACCTCTGTCATTCTTCCTTTCAGATTCTCTCCAGTTTTGTCAGGTTGGATGGTGAATGTTGTTGGACAGCCATTTTCAGGTCTCCCCCAAGATGCTCTATTGGGTTTAGGTCAGGGCTCTGGCTGGGCCAGTCAAGAACGGTCAAAGAGTTGTTCCGAAGCAACTCTTTTGTTTGTAAGGTGAACCTTTAGCCCAGTCTTAGGTCCCGAGTACTCTGGAAGAGGTTTCCTTCTAGGATATCTCTGTAATCGGCTGCATTAATCTTTCCTTCAATTGCAACCAGTCGTCCTGTCCCTGCAGCTGAAAAACACCCCCACAACATGATGGTCCCACCACCATTTTTCACTGTAGGGATTGTATTGGGCAGGTGATGAGCAGTACCTGGTTCTCGCCACACATACCGCTTAGAATTAACGCCAACAAGTTCAATCTTGGTCTCCTCAGACCAGAGACTCTTGTTTATCACAGTCTGGGAGTCCTTCATGTGTTTTTTGGTAAACTCTATGCAGGCTTCAATATATCTTGCACATAAAGCCCCAAATGGTGGAGGGCTGTGGTGATATTTGACTTTGTGGAACTGCATCTCTGGAGCTCAGCCACAGTGATCTTTGGGTTTTTCTTCACCTCTCTCACCAAGGCTCTTCTCCCATGATTGCTCAGCTTGGCTGGATGGCCAGGTCTAGGAAGAGTTCTGGTCGTCCCAAACGTCGTCCATTTAAGGATTATGAAGGCCACTGTGCTCTTTGGAGCCTTGAGGGCTACAGAGATTCTTTTGTAATCTGGTCAGATCTGTACCTTGCCACAATTCTGTCTCTGAGCTCCTTGGGCAGTTCCTTTGACCTCATGATTCTCATTTGCTGTGACATGGCTGAATCCAAATACCCCTACTACGCTTGCTATGTAGCAGGCGAAAACAAGTATGCATGCTACGCACTAGATCCGAAATCTCCAGTATGCATTGGAGCAGTAAGCACAAAGTTCCCAGAAGCGTACTACTGCCACAGTACGCAGCCCATGGACGCTACGCTATCCCACAATGCAGCAGAAGCCCCAAAATAGTAGCAGAAGAGCAACGTCGAGAAATAAATAAAACACGGCTCCCGAGGAACTGTCAATTACTGGCGCTATTTCGGCATATAAATGTGTAGGGATTAGGGTTGGGAATCTCTTGGCACCTCACGATTCGATTCCGATTCAGAGGCCAACGATTCAATTCTAAAACGATTATCGATGCGATTCTCGATGCATCGATTTTTTTGTGTACATTTCCCAGGCCTTTTTAAACTAATAAAATCATAAATTCAATTCGATATTGTATTGTGCATTGATATTGTGTTTTGTTGTCAAATGCAGTGATTCTCAACCTTTTTGAGTCGACCCATTGCTGCTAGTCATTCCCCGCTCTCTCTGTCCCCTTTCCTGTCAGGCAAGTGTCATGTAGAGGCCACTAAAGCCCAAAAAAGTCTTTAAAAAAAAAGAAGACTGATAAAGGAGAATTTTTTTTTTTTTTTTTAAATTTCCGATTATTAATTTATCTGCATCGGATCGTTCGAGAGAGAATCGCGATGTATCTAAGAATCGATTATTTTTCCCACCCCTAGTAGGGATGCAACTTATAACTTTTGTTGTTTTTTGACAACGGATTAAAGTTACATAACGTAAACATACGGGTCAGAGGACACGTACAATGGTGGAGCAGTACGTCCGATTTCTTGCCTACTACTCGCTCGTTTGCGACACAGTATATACTACATCAACGGTCGATTAGTAGGTAGCCTACTACGTACGTAGCATGTAGTACATTCTAAAGATTCGGATGCAGCCATGCACTGTGAGCTGTAAGGTCTTATATAGACTGGTGTGTGCCTTTCCTAATTAAGTCCAATCAGTTTAATTAAACACAGCTGGACTCCAGTGAAGGAGCAGAACCATCTCAAGGAAGATCAGAAGAAATGGACAGCTTGTCAGTGTCATTGCAAAGGGTCTGAATACTTATGACCATGTGATATTTCAGTTTTTCTTTTTTTTAATAAATTTGCCAAAAACTTTACATTTCTGTTCTTTTTTTTTTGTGAAGATTGGGTGCTGAGTGTACATTAATGAGAAATATAACAAACTTTTTGCTGCAATGAAACAGTGGAAAATATGAAGGGGTCTGAATACTTTATGTACCCATTGTACATGTTTTCGTCCCATCAGGTTTCAGCTGTCACTCTCCAGCTCTACCCCTTGGTTTAAGGTGTGTTTGCTTCATCCTTAGAAGACACCAGGTTTGGCGATGAACACATTGTGAACATGAAGCTTTGAAACAATAAAACACAAACCAGTGGGCGGCATCTAAAACGGGAATAAACAGGAATAAAACATTAACCTATTGTGTTTGAAGTAAAGAACAAATAACATGCACTCCTCTGTGGGAGGGTGCTGTGTCACAGAATACTTTAGTTTCTGTTCTGCTGAATATGTGAGTCTTTCAGATCCCCTCCCCAAATTATTGTATTAGATAATACAAGCAACAAACGTTTCCTGTTGTCAAATATTCAGTCAATTCATGACACTGTTATATAATGTAAATTACATTATATTGATTTTACACATTTGCCACATTCAAATGCCTCAAATATTTAGATAGAAATAAGTAAACTATATTCAGAATAGCAAGATCTTAATTATTTTGTTCATCACCAATATGAAATATGCAATCTTATTATTATCATTATTATTATTACAATTATTATTATTAGGTCCTGTAACATAATCGTACAATGTCGGTCCACATTCTTGCCGGTTGCTAACGTTGTTTCTCCACCCTGTCAACAAATTAATGTCTGGCTGTCCATTGGCTGTGATTTTGATTATAAAACAGTGGTGCCCCATCCCAGTACTGTAGAGGGTGCCAAAGAGAGAACACCTGCCAAACCCAAGTGGGGCTTTAACATTGTGATGCACTTGCAACAAACAATATGTGGGAGAAGGATGTACCTGTGGTTGAAATGTTCTATTTAAAAAAGAAAAATAAAGAGGGGGTGGGAGGGATGTCAGACTTTAAAATTGAAAAGGGAAAAAGACAACAAACACCTAACATCTGAAATGGATAAAACTCAGTTCAACCCAGATTGAAATGAATTCTATTTTATGAATGAAGCCCCAGGTTATTAATTTGGTTATGTTCACACACCTTGATGTTAATGGATGACCAGTAGGATGTTTAATTTGTATATTTTCTCTCTATATAGTTTGATGTCCTATTTGTCGCACATTAATTAATGAGTGCTTGGCTTTATAGACGTGTTCACGTACATTCACTTGAGGAAAAAAAAAAGATGTTCTTCTGAATTAGGTCATTTCACCACAACAAAAAAACTCACCTGCAAGAAGCAAAACCAAATACACAAATGTATAAATCTTACAGTAATCAGACTTCCATGCCTTTAGTACAGAGGGGTATGGGGTTGTTGAATACAAATATTTATTTATTTATTCATTTATATATATATATATATATATATATATATATATATA
>JAPMNP010717867.1:0-16847 GCA_029874935.1 Atherina boyeri | reverse complement strand
TTTAAAAAAGGAGAATGAAGGAAAAGGGTGGGGCATTTTATGTGTGCCCAGGTGTATGATGTGGCTCTTTGTAGCACCACAGTAAAAAATTGTGGCTCGTAGCCTCTGACTGGTTGGCCACCCCTGACATAGGGTATCGGCCGGTAAACATAGACATGTATACTTGTATAATATGTTTATTATGTCTATACTGATATACTCCACAGAGCAGATTTTTTTTTGGTTTTTTTTTTTACCGATCTTATCATACCAAAGTCGTTATCCCCTGATGTGGAAGCGCATTAGGAGAGCAGTCTCTGGCACAGAGAGAATAAGCGGCTGCCAGAATGTGTATCCCCTATATAACCAAACTTCTCTATCCTCTTTCTCCGCTCTTTATCTTATCTTTACTCTCTCTTTCCCTGTCTGTTCCGGGAAAATTATGTAAAGTTCACCTATAAAAAGCATAAAAAAAAATAAAAAATTAAATAATCTTAGATTATCAAGGGGAGCCTTATCATTCATGAAGCTCCTCTTGGTAAATCTGCTCGGCACAACATAGCGGAGAGATCATTATTCTGCTGCTGCGATGCTGGACAGGACAAGAGGAAAGGGGGGAAAAAAGATCCAAACAAATTGTGTAAAGATATATTAGTCATGAAAGCATATTTTGATGGGAGATAGTTTAGGTTACAGTATGATTTGTTTTAGTGTGTTTTAGTGTTCTTGCCCAAATATGGCAGTAAATAAGAGGAAGTTTGGTCATATAGGGATACAGATTCTGTATCAGGGGATACAATTTCTGTCGGGGATACCAACATCAGCCTTTAAACGGGAAATGCCGACGATGAGCTTCCTTTCCGCAAAATTTAAAAAAAAACTTTGCTTCAGGCCTGTTCATGTTACCACACCCCTCTAGTTTCTGACCAATCGCGCAATACTTCTCGGAGCCCACACAAAAAGAAAGTTGGGTCGTAGAAGGGTCGAGAACTGTCCTCTTTCGTGTCCTCGAGTAAAATGACGTAATTTTGTTCTTGTGGCCCCGAGAACAAGAACAAATTCCCTGCTTCTCGTGGAGTATGTAACAGGCTTTAATGCAATGTCAACCACTGCTTGTCCTTTTTTATTTGATCCTTTACAATCTATGATTTAAGTATGACATTATTTTTAAAGTACCAAGCTTTCATACTAGTGATGGTAAAATAAATAAGTATGAAATACTAAAAACATGACATTTTAAATTTTGAAAAAGTGATGAAAGCATTTTTGGTTTAGTCTTTCTCACCTGTAGTCTATGATTATTCAAAACTGGCATTAGTCAAGTGATACAGTGTTAAGTCCAGAAGTACAAAGGTAGTAAGTGGATTTTCTGTTTTTGTTTTTTTATCTATGCTAATGGAATTCATTTATATAAAGTTTTTATTGTTCTTAAACCAGTCTTAATTTAACCCTAACCCTTTCTTTCTAAGGATTCTGTGTGGGGAGGAACAGGGTCGTCCTCGCTTTACCAGTCCAACCATACGACTGGCCAGCAGCAGCGTTTTGAGACTGTCACCTCAGGGAAGAAGAAAAAGAAGCAGAAAATGGTCCGGGCAGACCCCAGCCTTTTAGGTAAGAGCAAACCGCAATCTATTTAATAAGGGGAGAAAAGTTTGTTGTTTTCCATTAAAATTTGCTAATTCGATCATTTGTGTGTTTTTATTCAATTTTCAGGATTTTCTGTGAATGCAGCATCTGAGAGATTGAATATGGGGGAAATTGAGACTTTGGAGGACTTTTAAGGGACTGCAGCCAATCAAATCCCAATGACTGTATCCAGTTTGAACAGCAGCTGTTTTACCTAAACTCCTGCCCCCGACTGCGTCCACAACTTCATTTTTGTATTTCAGTTTTCCAATTATCGGCCACATTCTGGCCATCTCTCTCTCATAAATGTCAAATTGTGAACAAACCATGACCTTTGAGGCAGGGTGTGCTTTCTGTTGCAAATGGACCTGTAACTGGAGCAAACTGGTGAATGAAAAATCCAACTGCCAAAATAAGCAATGAACTGAAAGTTCAGCAGACTGTCTGGGAAGGCATTGTTGTCTCTTTAGCATCAACTGCATCACGGTCACGTACATACTCAGAAATGACAGATTTAAAATTTGGCCTCCTTTGTTTTGAATTTTTTTTTTTTTTTTTTTTAAAGCTGTGGATAATTGGGTGGGGTTGTATGGGAAAGGTTAAAAAAAATTAATATCCATTGTTTTTGTTTTATTTATTGAAAGTCCCTCCCTCCCCTCCTTCCCTCTTTTCGGCTGGGTGTTCATGGATAATGGATAATGACAAGTAGAGCCCAAGGATTCGTGCCCACTTATGTCCTGTTTTAAGGACATGTTCAAAAGTTCCAACTAGTTATCTATTTCTTGTAAAATACTAGGCTGTTTAAAGAATAAACTTTCAATTCTGCATCTGTATTATAATATATGAAAATGATCTACTGGAGTCATACTTTTTTATTACAGTATGAAATAAAACAGTCTGATGTGTAGGCTGTTAACATCTGTGTCTTAACCATTTAGAGAAGTCATGCATTAATCACTGGAATTCATTTATTCATTCACAAAGTCACCAGGGATGGGACAAAATATCGTTTGGCGAAATATCGCAATACAAAACGTGACGATATGAATCAAGTTGGAAAAAAATGGATCGGCAACAAAAAAAAAAGATTTTTTTTTATAAATTTATAAAAAAAATTTAAGTTTTAAATTTTAATTTAGATATGTTAGTTTTTACTAAGGAAGAATCAATTCTAGGCCATGATTTAAGAGAGGCTGAGATAACTTAACCTAGGGTTAGAGCAGCACCAAGGGAGGGTTCTTGTTTGTGTTTCCCTGGCAACTAAAACTAAAATAAATAAGTTGTAATCACGCAGTAATATTTTTCTTTTTTGATATCGTGACGTATCGTATCGTGACCCTGGCATATCGAGGTGCATCGTATCGTCAGTTTAAGTGTATCGTCCCATCCCTAAAAGTCACTAAAATTAACTGCATTTTCAAGATTTTTTGATTGGCTGGAAATGTATCAATAGAAACTGATGACTGCTTGGTGTTGGGGTGTCTCATACAACAAGCTGAGAATCTGGTATGCAGCACATCTGTAGCATTGGTGAACATCTGATTATTGTATTTTCAATGTGCAATCCCTGTTACCATTATTGGACCCTGTCCTCATGGTTTTTTTTTGTTTGTTTTTTTTAGCCAATTGAACTTGCAGAACAGCCGCCCAATTTCAAGTTGAGTTCCAACAATGATAGCAGTGGTAGGTTTTTTCAGTGTAGTAAAGTGGACAGAATAATCAGCGGCATTGACTGCAGAAATCCGACAGCTTTCATATCACAGACAACCTGTTGTCATTCATTTTTCCAAGCAGTACTTTTCACAACCACATTTCCATGTGACGAAACTGAAGATTGACTCTAATCATGACTAGAGACAGAGGAGCTCTGTATGACATTACTTATAAACAAAAAGCGCACTGCTATGTATTGGGTTTATTTCTATTCACGTGGACCTCTGTTTTCTTTTACTGTTTTCATGAGTTTGACTGTCCTCTTCAACTATGTTGTCTTACACAACCACACTTTGATGATTGGAAGTCATCTCTGCTGTCTGTTCCTGGGCTATTATTTTGCTCAGATGCTGGCATCACAAGGAGGCCTTCCAGTTTGGAATAGTGATTGAGCCATAACTTCTGGTTTGATGTCCTGTACATCTACTTACATCTTGTAACACTTTAACACACCAATAAGCCATAATACAAATTTTTCATGTAGGCACACATTACCAGTGACTCTTGAGATGTAAAGTTTGGTTTTGATGTAAAACCCTAAAGAAGACATGAATGAAGACATACACTGGGATTTAGTAATCAGTGTTCCTTAATTTGCTTGAGGAGCATTTTTAAATTCTCTTAATTTCTGAAATTGAAAATGGTTCTACCAGTGAGTGAATCCGTCTGCTGTGGTGCTTCTCTGGGGTCCATTTGGTCACTGTTTTTAAAGCATGCTACAGGAAATGAAACCAACAGGCTCCTTCCACAGAAAATCATGAACTTGTTTCCAGGCACGCTTGCGATTTCATTTGGGGTTGCTAAAACTGCAAAGATTTTCAGTGTGCAATCCCTGATGATTCCTGAGCAGAGGAAAAAGGAAAATCTAAATTTAATTTCTTTATGAATATAGTGTTATATCCTAAAACAAGGGCTATATCCAGGTGTTATCTTTTTTTTTTATCTTACTCGTAATTCTCAGATAAAACACATTTTCTCTACTGCCAATTAACTTGAGTACCTGACTCTGTTTTCTCATGATACTAAGTTTGCTTAGATTTTATGCTGCAGTTTTCATGCTGCTATTCTATTTTCCTAATTGCTTGAAAGCTATAGTTGCTGTTAAATTTTACAGACAAAAAAAACTGGTATACAAAACTTGACCTTGACCGACTGCCTCTTTATAGTGCACACCAAAAAGTGCACACTATGGATCTCTTGTCAAAGGTACATCAGTGAAGATGTGAGGCACTTAGACATGTGACCAGTGATCAAGCTGTACTCTAAAGATACTCTATATTAGCCAGTTATGAATACTGCTGAGTCAAGTCATGCAGCATGAATTAAATGAATCGATTTTTTTATTCACAGCTTTATAAATTATTTTTCCATTCCAAGATAGATGTGCCCGTGGCAGACCGCTGTTCATGCTTCAGTTCTGAAGGTCTTGTAGAGCCCAACAGGAACCAGGATTACAGGCTCTGATCCAGAACTGAGCCAGTTCTGTCAGCCACAGCTTAGCTTAGTCACTGCTTTCACAGCAAAGTGTAGTAAACAATGGGGATGCCTTTTATTACCAGCTATGTAGCTTTGTCCATTAAGAGTAAAGACAATGCCCACTGTGAGATATACACATTGGTATAAGTTTTTTAACTGAAAATCAACCAAATGAAACCTCAATTCTCTAAACAAATGTTGTGAAGGGCAACTATTAACTGCTAAACATGCTTTAAAATGATGTTCACGAATTAAATGCTACAGTAATGCAGCAGATGGGGAAAGTCGGAATAATACTTCGACGTCAAAGTTGTCGGTGCTTAAAATGTTTTTTTTGTGCTTGCTCTCTGGTATTTCCACTGACGGTAAAGGAGTAAAATGTCCTGCAGATGACTGTGTGAAGTGACCTGTTCACCATCAGTGGACAGTGAATGTTTACCCCTCACACCCAGGTATGTGACCAGAAGACTTTTGGGGTGGGTTGGCCCTGTGATGATGTGTTCACAAAGTGTGCACTGTCCAAACACTGCTGTGCACACCTAGCCCCACCTCTTCCCTCACCCCTTGGCTGCCTACCGTTCTCCCTCCTCATCTCCCATGTACTCCTCTCTTGCTCCTTTCCCAGGGTCAGCTTCTTGTTAGAAGTCCCTGCTTCAGGAGTTTTGAAGACGTTCATCCTCCACAGCCACCATGGTTCGCAGCATTATCTGCAGAGTTGTACTGCTGGCACTCTTCACCCTCTTGGTAGATTTCGTACACACAGGTAAAGCTCCCGTTGAGAGTGATTTGGTATTATTTGTGGTTATATATATATATATATATATGCAACCTTTCCTGTAAGCACAGCAGCGTGACTAATTCTTTGTTCTGACATTTACTATACATTTTAGGGAAAATTTTTATTTTTTTTTACTTCAAGTATAGTTTCTTTTCCTGCTTGTATCTCGTCAAGGATGTGCGCAATCATGTCATTTTTACGCTCTTTTTCTCCCATGTATGAATAGGTCTCCATGTGTGTATTAGAAGACTAATGTAAATTATGCAGCCATTACAGCTTTGACGGACAGGATAGTTCAGTTGCTTTCATGATGCCAAATGTTCAGTTGCTTTCATGATGCCAAATGTTAGTTTGAAACTCAAACAATTGTCCTCTCTTTCAAAATCAACTGTGATTCATTGTAATATTGGTTAGGATTTCAGGTGCTGCTGAGCTGGAGGTTTTGGAGACCATTTTTTATGGCATGGGTTGCATTTTCACCGAGCATAAGCTGGATCACAGAGGAAGTGATCATTTTCATCTGTTTCTGTCAGTGTTTCTCTGTTCATCTTTGCAATGTCTCTCAGATCTATTTGAAAAAATATCTGGGCACAGCAGAGGAGCTCACAGTCCCAAAGGTCAGCATACAGGTCAACAGGGCCATGGGACGACAAGGAAAGAACAAGGAAGACAATATCCTCCCTGTCCTGTATTGAGAGAATATAACAAAAGCTGTGAATTGTCTCTACATGGGATCTAAATTGTGATCTATATATATATACTGGTGATATATCATTGGTATGTGAATGAGTGTGACAGAAAAAGTGGCGTTTGTGCAGAATAAAAGAACTCTGTAAATGTTTGTGTGCAAATTTGTCATTGTGAAACCAAAAAAAAAACTTTTCTACACAAACACCCTTTTTCTGTCACTTTGGTGCAGTTCAAATAAGAGGTTGAAATAGTAAGCAAACATTAATTAGCTACAGTAAGGTAATGGGTAAATTGTTGCCAAAAATCCGATCCTGACTTGAAACCGTTGGCTAAAATCAGGGGTAATTACTCAATAACAACAAAAAGATATAAATAATAAGCTTATAGTAATGAATAAGTAAGGTACACAGTTGGTTTTGTTGGCAAAAGGAAATAAACTGAAATAGATCAATCTAACCAAAAGCAGTAAATGAATATTTCAACAAATGTATGAATATTTTAATTAAACTTCTACTATAATTGAAAAATTAAGAGATGAACTGTTTTCTAGTCATAGAAAACTAACTGCAATTTCTTAAGGGTTGAGGCAATTACATACTTTAGAACTTTTAGCTGAGGTAGCTAAAAGTTGATAGCTAAAGTCAAAGCTCACTTAAAACAGTTCACTAAAATCTGAACTCATTGTTCAAGAATAATTGAAAAAGTCAGTAATAAAGAATAAACATTGTGGAAAAAAATATATATGGGATTATCACTTGACCAAGTTAGCAAGAAAACGTGAACAAATAACTTTTATAGGCCTATCCAAAAGTAAGAAATAAAATGCTAAATTAATATGTGATGTATACTCCACTGCAGGTGACGGAGTTGAAATCGTTCAAATAAAATGGCAAAAGTAAAGCATTAAGTGGTTACAAAAAATGGAAAACTTCCCAAAAAAGTTAAAAGTAGGCTAGAAAAAAGGGAGAAACAAAAAACACACGACCCCCGCCCCCAAACATTATGAAACCAAAGCTAATTGTCAGGATTATACGTTTGGACAAAAATGCCCTAGTGTACAAGAGTTCACTACAGGAACTGATATGTTGCTGCAAAAGCTTTCTAAAGTCATAGGAATATATTCAAACGATTTGCTAAGATTATTACTAGAATAATTATTTAATATAGTTAATACATTAGTTTAAACAAAAAGCTATTTAACTTAATGTTACTAATGAATAAATGTAAGTGTCATATATGAGAAACATCTCTGTATTATAGAAATGAAAACATTTAAGGGGGTGTTTGGGCTCATGTGTTAAGGCAAGGCTGTAGGTCGAAACATGTTGGGCCAGTGACACAGTGGATGGGATTATGATTTGTTTCCTGCAGATTCTGTCATGTTTCAGAATTTACAAACTTGAGCAAGCCTGTCCTCATGAAAGCAAATACCAATGGAAAACATCAACTTAGTATTTTTTGCCATTTCATTAAATCAGGCTGCCCAGAAGGCACAACCTTTTAAACACGGGGACTATTTAATAAACAAGTTTGTTTGACATCCAGGGCCGAGCTTGTGCCTAGTTTGAGCCTGGCCGGTTGTTACTGGTTGCAGCTTGCCGCTCTGCGTGACCGCACAAGCTACCTTTTGTGCCCTCAGCTGAAGGCCTCATTGATGGCTGAGCTGGCCGCTGGCCCAGGCCTCCAGACCTTCAGCCAGCTACAGGATAGAAAGCTGCACACGACTCTAAGTGTCAACAAAGCAGCATCAAAATGTTCACAGCAATTTCAAATTTTTTTCAGAAACCACATCTAACATGTTGACGTCTTTATTTGACTACTTAATCTATCTCATGCACATATTTTAATACCTCCGTCATGTTTTTCCTCCAAGTAGAGAGAATATAGAAAAGATGGATTTGACCAAGAGAGAGACTACATATATTTTGATTATGGTTGTGCTGGTATGCAAATAGATGAGGAGGGGATAACCGACTCCATTAGTTTCTCAATGGGTGTGCTTGTGCATGAAGAGTTAGTTTTTTTCAAGACAGAGTACAATCAATTTTTCCCTGTTTAAAAGAAAATCTCTAAAGCTGTTCAGATTGCAGAAAGATGGCAGAAACCGAAATTACAGAGCCGTTAAGGTGGTTTAGATTCAACTGAGCATTTCCAGAGGCAGGGCTCTAAAAGTTTACTTAAGAAACAGAAAAATGCAACCCGGAGAGACGGTGTTTCTCTGGCTGTGGCAAAGGTGTGAAAAGTCTCATGTTCAGTGGAGAGGAATGTCAGAGAAGGACAATCTGGGATGAAAAAAAAGAACAGACGATCCAAGACGAAGCCCGACAGCTTTAAATACAGTCTGTTTGTTTGTTTGTTTGTTTGCTCTGAAGTTCTAAAGGGAAACACGGGATACCTGTGACTTGAACTGACAAAATGTCTGTCTTCTACAAAGACATCCATATTCTCAGACCTGAGAGGTGAGACAAGAGAAGGACTGTTGGAGTCTTACAGATGAGCCTGTGTATGGCACTCTGTAACCCCAAGGCCTCAAAGACAAGCAGGCCCATTAGCAAAACCTTGTGCCTCAAAATGACTGCCTTGAGAAAACACACTGCAATGTAAGCAGTTGGTGTCAGGAAAGGTTTTAAGTCATTTCACGCCCGGCTCTTGATTAGGCATATTGAAAAGAAGCTCATGTGATTGAGTAGTTTTTCTTCATTCTGCAGAGTCAGTGGATGATCTTGCCTTAAACAGAGACCACCAAGACACCATATCTGGAGATCCACCCATTGAGGTTACTACCAAAGACCCTTTCCAGGTCATGACAGAACTGCCCCTTACCTTCGACTTTGAGGAAGCTACAGACTCTCAGGATTTGGACAAGGATCAAGGTGAGAGTGGTTCGTCTTTGACCGATGAGCATCTACATTTACCCATCTTTTAATGCTATAATCAAAAGTTGTTGTGTATGTTTGTGCGTTGCAGCCATTCTGGGACCAGGAGCCATCACAGCCATAGTCATAGCGGTCTTCCTGGGTGCATCGGTCCTCCTTGCTTTAATTGTCATCACACTCAGGAAATTCATGGCCTCCTAGAGTGAAAACACAACTAAATCTGTGTGTGTGTGTGTGTGTAAGTTTGTTTGTGTATGTTTGTACAGGATGAGTGTATTCATGACAGTATTTTACTTTTCTGTCGATCTGAACTCTGAATTCACCCTCTCATCTTTCCTTCGGAGATGAGCAACTTTGCTTTAGTTGCTGAAAATAGTGGCAGGTCCCTTAACCAATAATAAAACGTAACATTCAAATTGTTGCTTGAATCCTAGAAACTGGCTGGCTCTTCCAGTGCAATCGTCGCATGTCATTTTAATTTTATTCTGCTTTCCTCTTCAAGATCCTCAATTCATACTATTAAATGTTAATGGGCTAATGTTTTCTAGTAGTTTTCTTTTTGTTGTCGTTTACATTTTATTTACTTATTTAGATTTGTTGTTTTTCCTGATAACTTAACAGGAAATGTGTGAATTTTAATTTCACTTGTGTTTAATAACAAAGAAATGTGTTACAAGTGTACCTTTTTAAAAAGAGGCTTTTAGAAGTCTTTCACAATGACTTTACCTCGTACTATAATAATTAGAAAAACATCTCCCTTGGTTTCACTCTTGAGCAAGTGGAGAAGTTGGTATTACAGTATTTCCAGTCATTTGTAGCGTCAAAATAACCCTGGAACATTTATAAAAAGGCTTTCAGTTTAAAAAAACAGTAGCCATGTTGTTTTACCTGCATAGCAAATATGAAAGCAAAGCTGGAAAAAATGTGTTTTTGCCCTCAACCTAGCCTTGTGATTTGGGAAAAAAATATTTTAGTAAAAAAAGTTGGGTTTTTGTTTGCTTCAGAGTACTCTGCTATACTGCTGGATTTTGCAATGGTAATGTCACTGGTCCAAGTTATGTTGAATGAATAAATTAGTCAGATACTAAACATTTGAATGCTCCCTGCTCTTTAATACTTAATCATAGTGTCAGTCTTGATATTAATCGTCTTTTTGTACTATAAGTATAATTCCCTCCTTCATATTTTATTTATTAACCTATTTATAAATTTAGCTGTGTAAGGACTGAGGCGCTGTTTGCAGTACTTTTTTTGCCATCATTTTCATATTCAAAAATCATATTTACTTTTTTTAATAAATCACTTTGACCCATGTATTGAACTGCTTTTCTCTAAAAACACAACTGAATTAATGCAACAATTTGAAATAGCAAGCTTTAAATTCCAAATAAGACCACAAACCAAATCTTAAAGAAATGAAAGTTAAGTTTATTGGCACCACATAAACAGCAGGTGGCAGTGTGCTGAGCAGATTTATAGAAAAAGTTCCTATTTCCTTGCAAGTGAAACATTTAAAAGAAATATTTTTCATTGATGTTTAAATAAGTCAACAGTGTCTACCTTCTGGGAGATTTTCAAATGTTTAAACTTGGATCTTTTAGCTAATTTAATGGTTGTGGTGTGTGTGGGGGGAGTGATATATTCTCACGCTTCAAATTCATTGAAGTCATCTCGGTACCTGAAACCAGGAAACCCTCAAAGTTAATCAGAATGTAAATCTGGTTCTTGGTCTGCAAGTTTATTTCTTCATGTCATGGGAAGAGGAAGGCTACCTGTATTCATAACTTCACTGATCAAGACAATACTGAAATCACAGTTTGGGCTGATCATACTTTAGTAGTTTAGTAGTATTTACTTTTACAAATAAATTGATAAAGGAATAAATGACAGTTACAAAAATAAAAGCAATCACATTAAAATCACATTTTTAAGGCCTGCACATTGTACATGTCTCAACGTCAAAAGCAAAATTAATCAGCCACATTGTGACGGAAATTCCATTCTGGGGAAATATAAACCACAGTCAACAGACATGAGAGACTGACGGCATTTTCCAACACAAACATTTCCTCTATTTGTTTAAATACGTCCACTTTATGTCTCTTCTTGGTGTTTCTACTTGCATTCTTCCCATTTCATGTGACTGTTGTGGCACGAGAGATGACAGCAGTGGTTACTAAACCAATTTCATATGACCAGGAATGTGACAATTACAAGTGGTTGGCTGAAGTTGACATTTTGTAAGGACAAATTCTGTGTGCGACATGAGGAAACCGTGTGGTGTTCATCTTAACAACTATTCAATAGCTATTCATGCAAGTTTCTCTTAACATTAATGCTCTCCTTGTAAATATCTTTATTTTCAAACCACAATTTAGATTTTCTAAAAAGATAAAGATATTTTCTTTGAATATTTTGTTCTGCCTAACAAGTCATTAAAAATACAATTCATTATTATTTTACAATGATATAAGAATAAATTTCAATTGAATATTTCATTCATTTTAAACTAACTCATATAATTTTAGAAAAAAACAACAACCCAAAGAACACATGTATTCTGTGTTACTTACATCATTTTTATTTCTCCAGATGGTTTCACGTGTAAATCAAATCTACCCTCTTTTTTTTGCCACTTTTCATTGATTGCTAATGAATTTGTGTTGGTGTATATACTGTAAGAGTAAAACCAGCTGGATAAGTTAAACTATAATGTACATTTGAACACACATGCACAGTGTGTGGCATGACTCAGGAAGTGGTGATGAAACAACAAAGGTAGAAAAGCAGAAGCGTGTCTGGCACGGCACAGACGGCCAGAAACACTGAAAAGTCATCTGAGACTTCTCTGAGGTAAGAGCACAACTAGATTTAACATTTTTCCACTCTACATGAAAGCTGATACTCGAACAGTGCAGGGTAAAGTTTTCATATGTTCCAGTTACATGTTAATGACATGTTCCTGTTTTGCTAAAATGCTTACATAATAAGTGTGAGTTCCTTGAAAATGATAAGATTAGATAAGATTAAGTTTTTTATTTCAAGGGTCCTAGTTTATTGTTATCCACCACTTCTACAATCAGTGTATTTTAAATGAAATAAAAACTACCCAGCTTTTTATTTCATTTAGAAAATGGCACAGATGGCGTAGCTCATGACAATCAGCCCCAGAGCTCAAAGTAGGTTTCTCTCTATAAAACATATTAACACTCCTGAGATTAGTGATGGCTGTGAAGTAGGCTCGTGTTACTCTGCATAGCATGTCTGTATATGATAAAAGTCTTGAAGAAAGTTCAAATAAACAAACACCAAAAGGAACTTTTGTTGGTGATTAATCAAAGGATATCAAAACATGTAGGTTATGACTATCGCTGCTGATGCCAGTCTTTAAAAAGAGACCTGGCTTTTCTTTTGAAATCTGGGCAACTTCCAATTACATTAAAAACCTGAATAATTCACCAGTTACATCAACTTACATCTTATTGATTTTACTATTAGTGGCAATTCAAACTTGCCATAAGAATAAAGAGCAAAGGATTGCAATTAATACAATTAGACTCTCATGCAGTCTGTGGCATTTACAGAAGAAACTAAAAACAACTTCACAGCTTATGAACCCACGCAGGTGACGGGTTTCAGTTTTCTTGGTACAGTGGTTTATAATGCACATGTTGTTTTTGCTGGAACGAAGAGTAGGATAATAACAGGAAAAAAGTCATTTCATAGTCAATTTCACAGCTAAACCTTTGATTTGAAATCTTGGCAGAGCTGATGAGATTAAATCAAACTGTTTTTCTGCAGTGCCACCATGACAAGCAACTGCTCATTTGACAGCGTGGACAACATGATGAGATATTTGGAGTTGGTCATCTACATACCCATATTCCTACTTGGGTTGATTGTCAATATTTCAGCTCTGCTGCTGTTCTGTGTGTGTTTCCAAAAATGGACTGAGTCAACGATTTACATGACCAGCTTGGCCTTGATGGACCTTCTTCTTCTCTTACCTCTTCCCTTCAAAATGCATGCAGCCAATCACATGTGGCCTGAATATCTCCAGCCACTCTGTTTGGTCTTAGAGAACCTGTACTTTGTCGGGATATATGGCAGCATCTACATGATTATGTGTATAGCTATGGATAGATGGGTGTCAATCTGTCACCCATTCAAATCCAAGCAGCTGCGTTCACCTAAAACAGCTGTGATGATCTGCATCGGTGTTTGGGTGCTGGCATTTGCTGCAATCTTTCCAGTCACCTACAACTTCGGAGAGGGCAGGCAACCACACTTCCACTGCTTCCACAGGTTTTCAAGGAAAGGCTGGAGTCCTGGGGTGATCATCTCCCTGCAGGTGTTTGGGTTTCTGGGGCCTGCACTGGTGATAATATGCTGTTCAGTTCATAACATCTGGACACTTAAGCAGTCTGGCCAGCACAGTGCCCAGAGCCGGGCCTGTGTGAAGATCATCTATAGCAGCCTGAGCGCCTTCCTGGTGCCGTTCACTCCAAGCCACTTGGGCATCTTCCTGCAGTTTCTGGTGAGATGCACTAGATTAAATTTAGATAAAGTGAAACGAATTAATGCAACAAAACATCCCCTTAAGGTCCATGTAGAAGTTGTTCTTGAACTTTTGATAATATCACCAATATACAGGATGGCAAAATCCTTTATATGCAAATAGATCAGTCTAGAATGTAAAAATCTGCGCCAGAAAATCATCACTTAAACTGAACAATTTGCCCATTCGAAAAGGACATTTTTTTATTTGATTTGCATGTAATTCAATCAAAAAGACAAAATACTGAAAAAAAGTTAAGGTGCTGTTTTGGGGATAAAGAAAAACAAAAAAACAACATTTTTGTTAAAAAGATTAAAAAAGAACTGATATGAAGCGGCTATGAAGATATTTTTTTTATATATATTTTTCAAAAAGCCTTTGCAGACTATTAGTTATTTATTCATTTAACCTAATGTGCATAGAGAATGACAAACCAACAACGTCTTACAGTTTTCTTTTTTACTTGGCTTGATAGGTTTGCTGTTGCAAAACACAACGCATTTGACACAAAATGCATAATGATATATATATATATATATCTTTTTGTATATATATATATCTTTTTATATATATGTCTTTTAGACCTGAACTACTTTTATTGTGACAGTGTGAACATTTACAGAAGACAGGGTGGAGACGACACAGACAGACTATAAGACAGATATGACAAAAACAAGCAAAGAGTAGGCATATAATTCTGTATAAGTATTTTTCGGGAGGGGGAAAAACAGAAATAAAATATAATATAAAATAAAACATAAGTAAGAAAACAAAAAGAACATATATAGATTACTTGGTTGTAAAGGGAAAGCAGCAATACCAATATCTAAATATTTAGGATGATAATTATGATAATAATAAGAACAAAAGATAGTGATAGATAATAGTAGATGATAATCAAAATAACTGGTAGTTACAATACTAATGACAATGGCAGTTATTGTAAAAATAGTAATAATAATAATGACAGATTAATATCTAGCCTGGCCATCTAAGGCTGCTTGTTGTAAACATATGATGCCACATATGCTTTGAAATTCCTAAACTGGGGGGGATGGGAACTGTAAACAGATTTACAGTAAATTTACACAAAGTAATAGTATGTAGCTACACTACTGTTAACACCATGGATCAGTGTCAGTTAAGGCAACAGCACACCTTTAAATGTTTCTATGTATGCATGTATTCATTTATTTGATATTCAGATTACAATACCATTGTGGTATGAAATGGGACATGAGAATCATAATTGTTAGCCATAGTGGTCCTCATCTTTCTTTTGCAATGCAACATGAAACAATTTTGTGCCAAAGTGAAAGATACAGACAACTTTATATATATTCAGTTTGCAATTGTCATTTTTCAAGCTCAAACATTCAAGTGCTCAAGTGCTCAAGTGAAAACATTTGTGATAGTTATGGACGGATGTGTCACTAGTAGTGTATTTAGCACCAATGGCTAACTCAGGTGAGTATTTGAAAGCACAGCATTAGGACAAAGTATTCGGAAATGTTTAGTTCTATTTAAAAGTTTTACTAAATATGTGCAATCAAAAACCAAGCAATAAAAAATATGCATTATATACTGTATGTAGATATAAATACTATAGACATAAAGCAAACACTGTACATAGTTGTCTGTCACACTGTTGTCTCAGCAGGAGTTTCAAAAGCTGTCTCTCGTGTTATTAATGATGATGTCTAAACTATGCATATACTTCCAGGTGCACCAAGGAGTGATTCAGGACTGTGACACCAAGACCAGAATCAGTCTGTTCATACAGATCACCATCTGTTTGTCCAACATCACCTGCTGTCTGGACGCTCTGTGCTACTACTTCACCGCCCGTGAAGTGAGGAGCCCCAGACAGATGCTGTCAAGGATTAACTCAAGAAGAACCACCTTCAGCACTTCAGAGGTCTGAATACCTGATAAGGACAGCTCATGATATAATTTAGAGGGCCACTGGGAGTGAGTACCCACTTTGCCCTCTTTTATTCTTTTAGCAGCAACTGAAACAGATGTGGCGCCTGTATCTGATGAAGAAGTCTGCTATGCACTGAAAGTAAAGGTTAGAAAAGAAACAGATCAGAGAGCAATCACAATTAACTGTTAAGTTAGAGGGAAGGCTAGTTGATTTGGTTCAGTAGGAGAAAAGTAGCATGCACATCTATAACCTCAGAGCTCTGTTGGCAGCAAAAGAACAACAACGAAAAAAAAAAACTCCACCAGTGAGCCACAATATGACGCGCTTAGAGAGATGAAAGAGAAATCACTCACTCAAAACACTCAGATTGCTGACTTCTGCAAACTGTGAGAGAGAAACTGACATGCAGTATGATTCATTTTGAAGCAGTTGTATATGGCACAGGCAGCTCATGGTAGACTTATTTTGATTGAATTCTCACAACCTTAAGTCAAACAGATTGAAAAGAAGCTTCAATTGTTCTAAATCTGTCATTAAAGATTACGTCAGCTATTGACAATCAGACATGACACATGTCAATTGACTTTGAGTCATAGATACACTTTGTAAATGATTTTCTATCATGATTTTTGTCTAACAGCAGACCACTAAATATGACAATAATGTTACTGTGTCATGTGTTGTAAAACAAAACAAAAAAACATTAGAATACATTGTAAATGGGTTAACTGTTCAGATTTTTTTGTGAAACAAGTTAAAACAATACATCGGTCTTACACATTGATTTAAATATGAGTCCCCATATTTCATTATGTGTCAACACCAAATATCTGCAATTTTTTTATAAACATCAACCTTTTTCCATTAACAATTAAACTAAAACATTTTATTTATTTTCTGTTTTGTTCTTTTGTACATTTCGACCCTGTTTAAGAATTATGATGTACTTGTAACATAAAACAGCAAAAAAGTAACTGTAAATATTCCATTGCGAAAGCTTTTTTAAACAATGGTAATAAAAAAATCTTTCATTTGAATTTATCATTTTCTGTTTTTAAGGTGCAGCTTTAAATGTGCAAGTTAGCTAAATAAAATGCAGTAAATTTTGAATGGAACCGTTTTTAATATAAAGCTGATAAACTATTAGCCTTATATCACTCTTGTTTAATGCTCATGTTGTGGAAACAGGAAGTTCTTTATATGGCAGCATTTAGTTGGATGTAT
>JAPMNP010717834.1:0-16723 GCA_029874935.1 Atherina boyeri | reverse complement strand
TTTACCTTTTTTGTTACTTGTTTATGTTCGAAATAAAAAAGCATTCATTCATTCATTCATTCATTCATTCATTCATAGAAGTCCTTGGGGAGTTCAGTGAAAGTAAGTGGGTCCTTTTTGCTTTGTTTTGTTTTTGTATGCTCCTCAAGGTTCAGAACAAATGATCAACAGTGAAATAACGAAAAAAAATAGATACAGGTTTGAGCTCAGGCCAAAAAAAACTAATTTCATCTCTAGCCAAGAGTCCTGGAGTGATCTTTGATTATGACTTTAATTTTGAAGTGGGAACATCATTAAAGTATCCTTTCATCACATAGAGAATAAGGGAGCCAAGGTCAACATTTCTCTTTCAGCACAAAAAAGTACTTTTCTTTAGACTTCTCAATTATTGTAATGCAGAATTTACATGCAACGATTACCCCTGATTAAATGTCACTTGTTTACAAAGGAAGACCAAGTGGCACTGCAAAGATTAAGTTATATTGTTGAAAAAGTAATGAGCATGTCCTCATCTGTAACACAGTATTCCAATTGCTTCTTCTGCTTAAGTTAGAGATCATAAATCCTACCTGCAAGCTGGTATAGTGCATCATAAGCATGAACAGTAGCGGATAAATGAACATCCCCTGCCTCTGAAAAGCTTAAAATGGCAAAATGTGGCTATTTCCAGCAGTTTCAGATATGATCATTTCTTGATTCATAACGCATGCGTTAAAATTAGCATTGAGTTGAGCTTAATCAAGATGTGCACTGTGACTCAGAAGCAGCATGTGTCAATTTGTTTCCTCATTGCAGTCTGTGGAATTTGTGTCATTATTGATCAAATGGGTCTGTTTATCGATTTGTCTTCAGGGGTTAAGCCATCATTGTTGCTTTCAAAGACTGGGATTTAAATGGATATCACAGTGCATTTCAAACCATATGCTTAAATCTGAAGATGATCCTGTAAGGTGTGTTATCTGTTTGAAGAAATTTAGTTATAGTATGCTAGTTGTGTCTTACTCATGATATAGTAGATATAATAATCGTGGATATTTAGGTTTCATGGAGCTGTAAAAAGATAGAGATACAACAGCAACATATTGCATTTAGTCAAATGAGGCTTATGTAACTACAGAGACACAATCGTCAGTAAAGCTTCTAGCTGAGTTTACTGTCTTTGCATATCACTGATAGTATCCAGATAAAAGAGCAACTTAGGGCCTCACTAGCTCGAGACTCTTTGTCACTGGAAGGCTCTATCAATACAGTATGGGGTGGTTATTTCTAAGAAGATTATTCTTAAAATCTGAAACAAATATGTAACCCAAGTTTTTAAATCTGGCTCACAGAGCCATCAAACACCTTATATATGGGAAAAAAAATTGATTTGAGTTGTCAGGGACATTAGATAGATTCCAATATGGCAACCGTTTCTTGATCACATAAATAAGGCAGAGATCCCTCATGACACCTCAATGCCCTAATTATGTTTTAATATGTATTTGTTTGTATGTAAATCTATAACCTTGTTACAGTTGCGGATTACCACAGACACTACTGTTACAGTGTACAGCTTTTTCCATTTTTATTTTCTTCAACCTGCTTTGGGGGGGACTGTTTGGGTTGTTACAGTATGTTATTAACCTTGTGGTTCTGAAAATGAATTAAAAAAGTATTGGGAAAAAGAGAGCAACTTGGTTTAAAAAACAAAATTGGAATGGTTTTCAGTGGTACAGTATAAACAAAATGTCCTCAGCCTGTTGTCATCAAACTAAAGCATGATGATAAAGGATGGGGAAAGCAGACTACAGGTAAAGAAGTCTGTGCTCTGTATTGTTAAAAAGTTGTTTATTTCAGTTTGTCCGAAATATTTTTTAAGTCTCTGAAAGGAGCAGAGCTGCATTTGTCAAGCAGGGCGGTAATATATCACAATCTTATCTATCTCTGCCAAAGCAATTGTTACCAGTACCTTAAATTCTGCAAATGGTGCTGTTTAGTATTCTTCAGCAAAACCCAGATACTACAAACTTTCTAGGAGTGAAGAAGAAGAAAAAACTATTTTTTCAATTTTTATCTTTACAGTTTTTCAGCACTTTGCTCTGTCACACAAACCAACTCATTATTCAAACTTTTGTGTGATCCCATCACTGGCTGCCCTGTTATTAAACTTTGCTTTCTCCAGTGTGTTAAACAACTGATGGGATGGCCACCTGGCTGGACAATCTTCTCTGTGACACATTGATAAAGATGCCTCAGGATGACAAGATGATAAAGATGCCTAAGTGCCATAACAAACCTAGATGGAACATAGTATTACCCCTAAAAGTTTGATGGCAACTGTAACCAACATTATCCTCCCCTGAAATGTCAACATTCAATTGCAGAGAGGTTCTGCATATCGTGAATGTCCGATAAATTCCGGCCGAGCAGCTGCCGAGCTCGGGTAGTCAATCTGCTGCTTGTATCCAGGCAGTCTCCTCCCACCCCTTTGGTATTTTGCAGCATCTCATACATCACAGCTACAAATAGGGCATACATTTGGCAAGTAAAATAAGGATAGATAGGCCTGGTCTACAGATGATGAATTACAGGAATAACTATTATGACACTGTCCATCACAGAGGAGGAAATAGGAGTCCCTAAAAAATGAAAAAAATCCTCCCATATTACATCATTTCTAATTTGAATTTAGTTTGTAATGCAGATAATTTGTACATCTTCTGTTAATTTTTATTTGTGGTAATTATAGCATTGAGTGCTTCAGTAATGGCATTGTTCCAGAAGGTCCACTAGCCACTCTTGCAGCCTATTAGCTGTGTTGTATCATAACTATTGGCAGTTAGCAGGTTTGTTGGCTGAGAAAGCTTCTTTTTTTTTTCTCCCAATCTCGAAAGTAGTGATGTATAATCCTGAGAACAAATGGTACACTATGGAGCAAATATAAATAGGCTCAGAGAAATAAGTGACTTCATTTGTAGCATCCTCCTGGTTTGCCACCTTACTGTATATCATACAAGATATAAAAAAATAATCTGCAAGGCAACATGCAACTACAGCAAGGATTTAAAATTATTATTAGGCTATTATTAGTGTTCCCATAATTAAAACGGCATATCTGACACAACTGAACCACACAATTCAGAGATGGGGGTTGTGTCCACACTCCTTTCCTTTTGTTCTCCAGCCATACTTATCTGCATGCATTAACAAGAGCATCAATTCCAAATAATACAAGCCTACCACTGAGTAAGCCTAGACTACAGCAGAGCCCATATTAAAACCAAGCTCAGATCAAAGCCTTACACGCTTCTATTCCTGTCATGCTGTGTTGACTAAGAGCCAGTATTTGAATCAAACTACACAATGTAGCTTTCCCAATTTGGAACTAACAATGACTTTGAAAAACAGTTAAGTTGAGGGAAAGGCAAGTGCATTTCAATATGATCAGATGTTAGAATCTAATTAGCTCTCGTGTCCCATGCTGAGATGGCGAGGCTGTGGTTGTTTTGTTGCACAATTGTCAAGAGTGCCTATTCTATTCTGCTCTCATTAATGAGATTGGCTTTTTCTCTGTGTATCTGTGGAGCAGAAAGCAACAACCACTGACATAGGGGAGGATTTTCTCATGTAATTTACACAACCAAAGGGAAGTTTCTACTTCAGTTGCTGCCTGTCAGCGGAGGAAATAACTGTCATTCTCCAGTGATTAAATCTATGATACCGCATCATGTAATAAAAGAAGACGTGACTCTATGTTGGGCCTGAACTATTCTGTTTTGTCAAGTGTAGCATTTTAACTGTGAAGGGTGGAGGGGGAAATCATGGAAGGGATGAGACTTTACACCTAAAGGTGCCAGCAGCAGAAAAGAGCAGAGAACAGTGGAAGAATAAACAGGGCTTGCTACAAAGACATCTCACGGCAGCAATATCCCTCCCAGGAGCAACAATTATTGAATGGTGCTCAGCACACCACGACCACAGACAAACAAACAGCTCACCACTGATCACAGCAGCAGCTACTCACACTGCATAGCTAAAAGGATGATTAATCTGCTTTGCTGTATGCCCTAGAAAAGCTACCCTGTCTCCAACCGCTTCAATCTGTTTGTGCACACAGATGATCTTAGATATTGGGTTTTTGTTAGATGAGGCACCTGCTCCCTGGTGCCACCAGAATCATTAAGTGCTGCCTCTGGCTTCCCACCAAGCATTTGTCCACTGTATGCGGCAATCACAATGATCTGCCATGTGATTAATTGTTTAATAATTGCTAAGGCTACTTTGTGCTGCAGTGTGTTGCCATCATTCTGCTCTGCTTTCTGTCAAGTCAATGTTATTTGAACTGCAGCTTTAAAAGATGCAAAGTTTCAAGATACAAACAGTGATAAAGGCAAAAGGAAATGGAACAATGGGTAATAATAATAAGAGATGCTCAGCACACACTGCAAGAAACAGCAATTCTGCCGAGATAAAGGCTTTCACTGTACTCTGAAAACGGAGTGGTTCATTGTTATGGATTCAGTATTCAGAAGACTTCCTAGTGTTAGCTTTCATTTGAAGTGGGAACAAGAAAAAAACGTGCATAAGAGAATAAAGAAAACCCTGTGGAACTGGAGTTTTTGCTTTGACTCAACAAAACAAGCAAAAAACCTCCTTTTTGTATTAATAATGACGTTGAGTTTTAAGCACTTACAAACCCACTTCCCTGTATTTTGTCTTAAATATATTTTATTCAACTCACTGACTCACTGGAAGGTCCAACCTACTAAGCCACTCTCCAATCCTCCATGCGGTCTCTCCCCTGGAGCCTGAACTCTGCTCTTAACTGACACTCATCATACGAATGAGGACAGTTTCCAGTTTCATTATAGCACTTTGATTTCAGCATATCCTTTAGCAAACTAATTACACTGCCCATCAAAGCAGTTAACCTATCAGGGCAAGCTTTGTACCGTAATGTCCATTTGTCTTCCTACAGACAAGGGGAGCACCACATGATTGACCTTGTCTCATCAGGTGTCATCTCTTTTTGTAGCTATAGATCTTCCTTCTCTGTTTAATCCTCTGAATGACAGGAATGAGCTCTATATGTTGTGGTAGTCATTTTAATTCAAATAGAAAAGCAAATTATGAAGTTGACAATGAGTCTTTATAACAAACCAGGAAACAACTGAATATTTTTTTCAGAATATTTCACATTCAAGCATGCTTTGTTTAGGGATGTTAGTTTGGAATGAATAGTCAATGGTTCATTCTCTATTATTTCCACTTCTCTATTTTCTAAATGATTGCATAAGCTAAGAATAAATACATTAAAAGAGGACTAGAAATCAATAGCTATAAAGTGAGAGGAGATAGTGTACAATAGTGTATTTATCCTTTCCTTGAATGCAAGCAGTTAATCAGGATCTGCTCAGCCTCTCAATGGTTTCATTTGGATGGGATTAAATCCCACATTTCTCTCAGGCCTGGGAGATTTAATCAGAGAGAGAGTTCAGCTACTGTGGCAGAGCAAAATCAGACGATGACCAGCCTGGGATTACACTCATGGATGTGGAGGTCTGATGTCAGGAGCAGCCTACATTCTGGCTCTCCTTTTTTTCTTTTTTTTAAAAATACAAATAATCTATGCCGGAAAAGCCTTTTGACTGCAGGCATGGACAGTGGAGAGAGGGTGCAAGGGAACTTCATCAGAAGAGTCTCTAGCATATGGATATGTGCTGAAACTAATATGTGCTGTCAGTGTGCATGTTTGTGCATTGAACCTTTAGCCTCCATCCCTAGTTATTATTATAGCAAAGAACTCAAACNGTTTTCTGGTTACCAGAAAGTCAAATCACTAACCTTTAATCCGTCAAATCAATGTGTCAGATGTTGCTGTTTGGTGAAAAGTTTAATAATGGATTAAATAATCTAAATGTTGCAACATTCTGTATTTTATGCTTGTCTTTGCAGTGTTGAACTGGACTTTAAACAGCAGGAGGATAAGCTCCAGGCCCTGATGAGGAGACTTTGCCCCCTGGACAGCCAACAATGCCCTGCTCTGCCTTATTCCAATGAAGTGTTCACATCCACCCCAAAACGCAAATCCAAGACTGAGTCCAAGAAACATGCCCGCTGGAAACTCTGGTTCCTCTGAATAAAACATGAAGGCCTTGGAGACGGTCATTTTATTGGGAGCATTAACACCCCAGTTATCCTCAAAGTGGAAGGAATATTCAGATGGAGGCGATCAACCCATATGAACGGATGACGATGGACGCCAGTTTATTTAGAGTTCTGAGCTGAGACTGTCAGGTCAGCTGGGGGACAGCAGAAACATAAAACATTTTAAATTCAGTCTAACCTTTTTCTGGCATGTTTGTGGGACGGGATCGACATACACCTGCAAAAACTAGGTGAGCTGTGACATGCATTTTGTACATCTTTTCTTTTTTTGATCTGTGTAAAGATGGACTTATTTAAGTTCTGGATACAATTTGTATTCACATTTTTCTGTAGCGTCTTCCAATGAATGCAATGCACTTGTGATCTTTTCCCCTTAGAGCATATTGCTTGGCAACAAGAAGAGGCACCCTGTGGAGAGTCTTGTATGACTGAAGCTATAATCTCTGAATGGACATCAGCCACACCTACAACAAAGCACAAACATTTGAGCATTGATGGGAACATGCATAAAAGAATGACACAAAACAGTATGTGACAGAATGCCAGCGCTGTTCTTACAACCCTTTGCTATCCTCGCCTCTTCCCCCTTGTTTATTAACATCCTGCTCTGTTTTTCTGACTATACAACTGCTTCCCTTAGCTAATAGCTGATCTCCTCCACATCTCAAACTTCATCCCTTTATCTCTTTCTTAGTGTCTGTTCCTTTCCGTAGCTCACCCTCAATCAACTAGACAGCCAACTTTGCCTCACTTACCCTGTTGTTATCTCCTCCTACAGTCTGGCGCATAATGTGCAGAATCTATATTTTAGATTATCTCCCTTTTAAGCAAAAAAACTGTGAAGTTAAATTTTGAAGACTACATGTTAGGATTCTCCTGTTGAAACATGTAGAATATGAAGCTATATTAATAAGTATTTTGGGTCTGATCAGATTTTTTTTTTCTATCAACACATATAATGTTTTAACAACTTCTACAGCAGAGTATTTTCTATGATAACTTAAAATTGTTTGTCTTTCACTTTTTGTTTCATTTAAAAATTTTCCACAAAAAAAAGTAAAGACTTTTTTAATATTTTTCATTTAGTCCACTCAGATTTTGACTTGCCTATCTGTCACTCAATGTGTTGCAGCAAAACTCAGATATGAAGTCTTACAACTAATTTGTTTCTAAGCCCTTTGTTTCATGTCAAGTTAACACTTACAGAGGTGTTTCATGACATTGATTTATCTTGCCATTCAACTGCAAACTCCATTGAACAACTTTTTTTCCTCTGAGAAAGCACCAACCATTTCTTTATCAACCCACACAAACAATTGTGCACTCAATGTATTGCAGGAGAAGAAGGGCTATATATTGAACAAAAGGAACATAGTAGTAGTCACTCAGCAGAAAAGATTTGTAGCCACCAGCTTTGGATATGTATTTTCATAAAGGAAAAAAAAGCAAAGAAACAAAAGACGGATCATGTAGCAGTGACACAGAATATGTTACAAAGCAGGTATTTAATGAATATTGCAGTCATTTTATAACTGTAGTTCTTGAGTAGACAATGTTAAATGTATGAAAAAATGTCAGGAAAACATGTGCTGGCCTCCCATTATTAGGTTACATGCTAGATGACATTATCCAAGTTGCTATTCTCCATGCAAAGAGCTGTACCTTGAGGAAGTGCAACTTAGTGATTATGTGCAATATTATGCATTTTTCTACTGTTTCTACACCACAATTAAAATGTTTTCAATTGAAAATGATCCAGTGTGCTGCTACTGTATATGTTTACTAAATGCAAGAGGCAAAATAGTTGGGAGATGTTTTGATGTGGGAAGCCAATTAAAAAAAGAAATCTGTGTTTATTTAATTATTTGTTTTCTTATCAATCATCAGAAGAAGTGAATCCAGGTTAGAGTTCAATGTTCTAACTTTTATATGTCTTATGGGACGTTTCAAACATTTACACTTTTCCCACACAAAAACTGGCTCATCTTGAGCATAAAACACGCAAACACAAGTTTTATTAATGTATATTTAGTCTGATGCAGTGAGAAGTGCACACACTTTTAAATAGAAGGGACAAACCAGCTGTTCCATAAACAAAGCACAGCCCAAGAAAGCAAGCTCCTCAGGTCAGTTTACCTGCATCTAAAGAATGTAACTTTTCCTTTAAAGATTATAATGTGCTCATTCTGAATGGAGACAGGGGGTCTCTGTAAAAAAAAAAAAAAAAAAAGATAAATTACTGCATTCTTTGACAAGCAAAGTCTCACTTTCACTTATTGCCAGTTTTTTCAGGACTCTTAAGCATTATGTTGTTAACACACAGGTTTGGCTGCTGCTCAGCAATCTTCGTTTCAGAGTACTTGGAATAAATTTGCGACTGTATTTCAAGCCAAACGATAATCTTATCATCAGCACTAAGCCAATTTTAGTGCCAAATCCTGATCAAACTGAGTGAGAGTGATGTTGCAAATTATAGTCTTGCACAGACGTCCCAATAGACTGAAAACACACAGCAAAGCAAAACTCTGAGGAAAAAAGTCTCACATAGAAGTCAAACTACCTCAAGGACAAAATTCACGTGGCATACTGCATTCCAGTACCACCTGTCCTGCTTGTAAAGACCCGGTCGATCGTTTATTTGACAGCATTTGGTCAAAGTGTCACATATTGTCATGGAAGGTGTGTCATGGTAGTGACACCGAAGGACACTTTATGCATATTTTAGAGGCTGTACAAGCATTTTGCAAAATGGGAGTATTTGACCCCCTATGATAACAGGGTGGAAATACTACAGGTGACAGTTTGCGTGCATGAAAACCTTGATGGAATAATTTAACAAGGCTCTAACGGTGCATTTTAGGGCAAAACAAAGAGCAAAAACTCAGTCCCTGTATCTTACATTTCACTATTGGATGTCGTAGTAAAGAATGATGCTGCCGAGCAAATGGTTTTGCAATACGCTACTTAAATCAAGTCAGTTTTGTCCCACAAGCATTGTATTCTGGTGTGCAGAGTGATATAATATTTGCAGATGTCTGTGGAAAATTTATATAACATAAATTTATATAACTTAGAAGAATCCTGCATGCAACAATGAGGATTTCACTGAAAAGAAAAAGGAAGTATTTTAAAACGGAATACCCCTTCACAGCTCTGTGTGACAGCAGACAACTACACAACTGCAGGGTGTAGTAAGACGGCTTGGGATGTGTTCTCATTTTTTGTCTTTTGTGCTATAGTGGAGCAGAGAGGGACCATGACGAGGGCTCAGTAGCTGTGCAGTTGTGCTCCCTCTGTGATCTCTTCAAATGTGATTAGTCTTCAATAGAAAGAAGAGACACAACCTTCAAGTCGTGCAAGGGGGGGGTTCCAGTCTATCAAGCTCAGTGACCCCCACATCCACCCTTCGCCCTTATCACTGCTTCTATGTCTGTCCCTTTCATCCCCCTCACGTTCTTGTTTTTGCCTTTATTTCAAAAGTGTTTTCTTTTATTTAAATCTTGGTTTGCCCCATCCTCTACTTTATCTAACTATCCCTAACTTATCTGCAATATTTGCATCATTAGATTAAATGCATGCTACGTATCGTAACATGGTGTCTACAAACAGGTCAAAAAGAATATCAAAGTTTTTCCAGTTACTGGCAAAATTATTTATATGATTAAATCATCACAAAATAATTACATTCAAAAGTTTACAAGCACTTTTAAGTAATACAAAAGACACATTTATGGCTAGAAATCAAATCAGAATAAATTAAACCAATAAACCAAGTGCTTTTTTGTTGTCTATAAAGGTCAAATCATGTGATTATGTAAAGAGTTATTTCTACATGAAGTACAGATTAAGTGTAGGCAGTTTTGTTTAGAATAATGACTTGCCCACTTCCTCGTGGTTTCCATGCATTATGCTATCTAGGAGATTCTTTATTCTAGAGCATCATATTAATGTAGAATGTTTTAATAAAGGACTAATGCCTAATCTCATGTGTAAAAGCCAAGATGGTCTATAGCACAAAATGTTACAGTGTAACAATAAAGGCTACAGAATTGTACACTTACTGTTTTCCTTACTCATACGCTACAGGGACACAGCTTCCTGATATGTCATCGTGCTCATCTTCCCCATCTCCGTGCATCTTGCTATGTAATCACATGCTAAAATTCTTGCAGCACTTCTCTATGTGATGATGTTGAAGTTCCATGTCTTCCTAAGTACTGTATATCATGGCCTCCATTTTTTATGTTTTGTTATACATTCAACACTGCTGATATGGCCACAAATACCTATGAGGAGGAGGGAGGGGACAGTAGGGATGGTAAAGAGCTTTGCAACTAATAATGAGTTTGAAACCAACTTTGCAAGTCATTTTACAGACCTTCCACTTTACTATTTCCCTCCTGATTGTGAATGTTTAGGCTGAGGAGTTACGTACACAAAGTAAGTTAGGAATTGAATTGCTTATATTTAAATGGTAGGGTTGCATGGCATTAAAAACGTTCACCTTTGTCTACTCACTTCACACCATATCATAAAGATGCTCCCCAGCAGAAAATGCCAGCCAAGGAATACATTGGCATCTTGCATGCTACGAGAATGAATTGTGATTTGATGATATGGACAAACGTACCTACAAAATGTTTTCTGGTGAGACTAGGCTGCACAAATAATAAGCAGAGCTCAGCACACCCATAACAGTAATGTCATAGTGCAGTGACCTTCATACATCGCTGCTGCTATTTGAGAAGTACAACTGTTAGGTTCCTTCTCTGCACCTGCCATGATTGTTAATGCCCACTTAACATTTACAATGTGAGGAACTGTGTTGCAGTGCATGGTCAATTTACCACGGCTAATAAGACAAATACAATTTCAATATTTGAGTTGGCAATTCTGCATACTCATTTTCTGTAAACCGTTCATAAATGCAACCTCATGAGCATAGAACATATAAAAATTTTAATATTGTGCATATTACACATAAAGCTAAAAGTTACATTTCATTTTCTCTTGACGTTGTTGGCCTCTCTACGATCAGTGCTTTTTTGGTAGTGTTACGAACACTCTTGAGGAAGACCATGAGATTAGACCCACCAGTCCCAGTGCCGTTCAGTGCACTTCCCACTCCTCTGAGTGGACAACCCATGGACCGGGCATGGTTACCGGGCACGATGACATATTTGGTTACGGTATTAAGGTGGTAGTTCCGTAAATCCACCAGTGCAGAAACGCAGGAGTTGTAGGCCTTGCAGAGGTCAGAGCTGGAGCAAGTCATGATGAAATCCCGCAATGATGGACAAACAGATAGAGTCTCTATCACCTGACGGTGGGCAGGAGGCATGTAATCTCTCATGCGTATCAGGAAGGCTCCTAGATAGGGTGAATCAATGAAAACAACAGAGAAGAGACTTGAGGGTGAAAATAACAGCCTTTTCTGGAAACATTCTCTGTCAGAGCGAACAACTGACTGCACAAACTGCATGATTCATTCATGACAAGCATTTCTGGAGGTTAAAGGTTGAAGGAAATTCATATACCTGTCTCACCCTCATGTTGAATGCACAGCAAAGCATCAAAGCACTGAATGGCTGAACTCTGTGCTGCGCTTCCACCGGACAGCAAAATTGGCTCATTGCTCACACCTTCATACAAAAGCCCCCTTGGTAGCATGGGGTTATCTCGCCACCTGAAACAATTTAAACAAGTACAATCAGTCTACTGTTTACAGACGAACATGCAATTAAAATTATTTGTTATCTAGTAAAACATACAGTGCAGCAACAGAGATGAACAGCATTGTGGGATAGAAAGCCAGAATGTTTATTTTAACACTTTATAAGATAAAGCTGCACCAGATGGAAAGAATATCGAAAGCATTGTTAACTCCAGTATGTGGGACACGTGAGTAGACCTAGAAAACTTACCCTGAGACAAAAATTCGCAATGTTCCATGAAATGCAGCTGGCTCCACATGATCTGAACAGAGCACAAATTCAGTCATTTTTATCACCTTGAACATCTCAGCCTTCATAAAAGGCACAGCATGTAAATTGATTAATTTCATGTTGAGGTAGTTTTAACTCAAAATTACTGTGCATGAGTTGGAAAGTTTCCTTCATCTTCTTCAGAGAGTGAGTAACTTTGATTAAACCTTTCTGTATGCCGATGAAGTCAGAGATTTTCATGGCGTGCATCACCTGCAGAGCCCCCTGAACCACAGTTGAAAGTTTAAAATGAATTGTTGATTGGCAATAGGCACCAAAAAGCAAAATGAAAAGTAGATGGACAGGGAGAGTGTCAGAAAGTGTTGGGGTAGGGGAGAAAAAGGGAAGATTAACAGCAGAAAGTACTGACCGTTATGCCTGAACTGGCTGCCATCTCCACCAGCAATGACACCATAAAAAATCCCCTGCAACTTTCCCCACCAGGAAAGGAAAATATCAAGTCCATGTTCCTGTTTTTTTGGGGAATTTTTTTAATGATGGTTGAAATATATTGGTAAAATATCACATGAGATTATTACACAACCAAAATCCCATGAGAGGGCCGAGTGAAAGAGAGAACTTCTGTCAACTTACCCAATTTCCATATCCCTAAAATGAGAATGAAAGAAACAGGGGCAGCCATGGATTTAGATGGAAAAATAATTGTCAAGATATTTCATTGTGCTATGAGCCTTACAAATGTTCAGGGGACTATGAATACAAAGTTACTGTAAGTATATGAAAGAAAGACATTACTCACCCTGTGGGATCTTTTAACTTCCAGTTGGCTAAAACTGAATCTGCATAAGTCAGGATGGGTGGAAGGCCAAGCCTGCGAGACACTTGCCAGTATGGCCAGGCCAGTGCTTTAGGGAGAATCTATCAAACAACCATAGAAATAAAGTTTCAGTTTAAAGATAAGTCACAACAATATTAACTCTGAGTTTCTTAACCACACCCCGACTGTTGATCTGCCATTGGCATCCAAACTGAAATATGGCCCGAAACATTTAATTCTATTTGTGAACTATCACACTAATTACACAACATGACATTCAATCAATTTTCGCTAAAGGATATGAAGGTGCCCTGACATGTCCCCATCACTATGACTTGTTACTATTCTACTTGATTGTCTATCCCCTTCCATTAAGAAACTATTAGGTCATAAGAGGATTTAGTCCCCATGTGCTTGTTTAAGTTAGCATGCTATAGTTAAGTGCATCTTAGCAAGCCTTTGCATTTTGATAATCTAAACTAAGATAGTAAGCATGCAGAACAATTGCCAGAATCTAATGTGGAAATCTCATATTTCTCCAAACCAAATGTTATCTTTGACTCATCCAAAAGACCCAGGTGTCATTCTTAGCCTTATAAAAAAGTCTTGTTTTATCAGTAACACAGTATTAAAAATGCTCTATCAAACTGAAACAATCATCTTTTCCTAACCCTGAACAAGTGGATTTGACCAGCTATGTTGCTTTAACTACGCCACAGATGGGCAACTTAAAGAAGTAAAGAAAGTAACGAAAAATCTAAGTGAAAAACAAATCTGGATCTTAAGGAAAAAGCTACCACAGTGTATTCCACAGCCCCCCTTCTACAGATTGGCTGCTTAACCCTATATAGCCAAACATATCATATTTGATACGTACAGTTTCTGAAACCTTTTGCATCTACGACCTTTTGCCTCATTTTATGGTAAAAATTTTGCTCAAAATCCTGCTGTACACAATCTGATGTACCTGATACCAGGAGGCAGAAGACTGCAAAACAATAATTTTGATATATCACACAATAATAAATGGTGAATACTAAAAAATCTTTTTGTCATTTTTTTGTCATATTTTCTTAAAGGGCCAAATGACAACTTTAGATGAACTTTAGAAAAATGGGAATTTTCTCCCCATTATTTCTTGGGTTGGGCTTTAAAGGGTTGAGTTTTATTGTATCATATTTATGTAAACATAAATTTGGTACATCTTTAATAAGCAATTATTAGTTTTCAGCATTTATCTAGAAGAAATCTCTTTTAAAGGCTTGCTTGTATGTCATATTGCCAAGGCACCAAAGACTGAATAAATCAATATTACTGTCTTTCATTCCATTGCAATGATGTTTTACCTTAGCAGGTGCGTGCTGCCCTTCTTGCCAAACATATCCCATGCTGATGAATCCCAGGGCCAGGTGAGCCAGCCTTAGCTCACGATGACTGCTCAAAAAATGTGGACTCAAAACTGGCATCTGAATTGAAATCATATTTTAATATTTACAGTTTTCAAGAAGAATGAACACCATCAAAGTTTTTGCAAATAAAGCTATGACCCCACATTTGGGTTTTCAGTTCTAATAGTGTTTGTTATTTGCATTAAGGCTCTGCAGGCTCCTACCTTATGAACCAGATCCCGTAGTTTACACGACTCTATCAAATGTGTGAGATTATTTGCCAGGTCCAGCCACACCCGATAATAGTCTGGAAGGTGAGTCTAGAAGATTATGAGGATAAAATGATTTGGTCATTGATTTTCTTTTGTCTATGTGTGTGTGTGTGGGTGAGTGGATAGGTGTGTTGAGAATTTTCACGTGGATTGTAATCAACGATATCATCAGCTCATGTTTTCCATGGTGCATGACCTGCATGTCAGGGAATGATTGCTGTCATCAATCAGAGACAAAAAGCAATTTAATAAAGGAGGCATAAAAGAATGGGGGAAAAAACTCAGCTAGGGATGTTCAAAATGGGAATATTCCAAATGTTTGCTGTGCTATAATTAGTTTCTCTGTTATGAAGGTTTTGAAGTAATGTATTTTTATTCCAATCAAATAACTGCTAAGTCATAGGCATAATCAAGATATCTTCATTTTTCATTTAATTTACAGAACATTGTTGGACAGGGAAGGCCCAGTCATGTGAGAGACTCAATAGAGGCTAAGAGACAGGCTTCCACTGGATCAATAACCCTCTGTAACATGACACAAAAACAACCATACTTATCTGTTTCAGCCCCCAGGGACCCCCCTTTCGTTGCTGACCAAACACTTAGATGAAAGGACTAGATGAGAAAATATTGCTAAAGGGTAAACACAAATATCTCTGCCTGTGCAGTATGGACAATGTTGTTATTCTTATAACATCTGCTGAATGTCTATTCTATGGAAAACAAAACAAGACAAACAAAAAATAGATGACAATGAAACTTACCAGTGGTTCCTCAAGGATAAATCCAAGCTCTTCAGAAATATCAAATGTGTCACAGTCTGCCTGCAGTGTTTCTCTGAAGTTTGTCTCCATATGTTCTACTCTGTATGCTATTGTAGTTTGGTTACAAGAAGGGGAAGAAAAAAATCACTGTGTGCGAGTGACTCACAGATATCAATTGTTAAACTTGTTCTAAGCTTGCTTCCACCACATCCCTTTTTATTGCACTCACTCAACTGCAACGAGCCAATCAGATTTCTTCCACAGCCATGTCAAGAGTTCACAAAGCAAAGCAGAAACTCCCTATTTTGTACAGGTTGCAGGATATGTTCTTATTTTGTGGCAGTCCTACAAATGAACTGAAAAAAACACCAGCTGTCAAGTAATAGAACATATCAAGATCACATGGTATTCTTATTGCCCAACAAAACAGTAAAAAATCATGTTTGTATGACTCAACGTATGCAAAAGAGATGATTAGATGAGCCAGTTACTCAGACATGCATATTATTATAACTAATTTTCCACCTAATGCAGTCAGTTCCAGACACGTCATACAGTGCAGCATATGCTTACTGTATATTTGTATATCTATTTGTTGTGGGTCCATGGCAGCTGCCATATTTGTGTCACCATTTTATCTACGGTGTGTCTGAAAGGACGAACAATAGTGTGTGAAGTGAGCGAGTTTAAAACTGCAGTAAAGGCTTACTTTGATCGGTGTTAGAGCACCGTTTCAAATATGTAAAACCTTAAAAGGCATATAGAGGAAGACAGTACACATGTTGACAATTTTGAAATAGTTACCTGTAGTGCAGCCATCATTGCACCTGAAGCCACTGGATCCACTCATAGTTGAAAACATGTTAATGTTTGGAGGGATTTTGGCAACTGATGGCCACCGTCTATTGACAACTCTGCTTTGCTTTTGAAGTAGTCACTATTCCCATTTTTACCACTAGATGTCAATAATTCTCACATACTTAAGATCATAAGACAAATGTGTCAAACCAATAGAGTTCTAATCTCAGTTTACCAAATGTGCTATCTGGTTATATCTTTGTAAAATAAACTGTAATTAGCTATGTTGCTATTAAATGGGGGATTATATGGGAACATTTGCATTTAATGCATTTTTAAGACTTACAAGTTTATTATAAACTTGTTTGACCTTGATTTTTGGAAAAACTTAAAGCTCTGTGGTCGACCATTTAACAGTAATTCAATTATTTGTGTCAAGTCAAACACTATGCATGCTAGAAAAACTATTTAAAACTGAGTGTAACATGTCTGCTATATGTATGTACAGTATAACTGTATTTGTGTGTGTGTGTGTGTGTGTGTGTGTGTGTGTGTGTGTGTGTGTGTGTGTGTGTGTGTGTGTGTGTGT
>JAPMNP010717829.1:0-10290 GCA_029874935.1 Atherina boyeri | reverse complement strand
TTCCTGTCCTGCCCCCTCAGCGACCCCCCCAGTCCCACCTCTGATCTCGACAGCTGCCTCCACCTGTACACCATCGCCTTCCGCCCGTGTTCTGGGTCCGGTGTCTTCATCAGGTGCAGCTGCCTGCGCGGCCCCTCTGCCACCCCGGTCTAGCTTGGCAGGCCTGAGCCGTCCTGCACTGCAGCGTATCGCCATGGCCCAGTCAAGAGCGCTCATCGCCTCTGGGTGAGTAGAAAAGCACTGCACTGATCCATCAATGCCTGGCTGCCTCCACCAATGAGGTTTTCTGTTTTGTTTTTGTTTTTTTTATCTGTTTTTTTCAGGGCATATTTACACTGTTGCTGTTGGGGCTGCTCACACAGATAGTACAGTTTTTGTGCGTCGTTGCGGTTCGTGTAAGATAACTCGCCACCTCACCTGCTGCTCATACTGGACAGATCCTGGTAAAAACCGCATTGGGTAAAAAAAAAACCCAAGACTGCATAAAATGTTTGTTTTTTTTGCTCCGTTGTTTACCATTTGTGCCCTTTTCGGTCCTGGCCAATTAGTGAGCTGAATTTTCTTATTCCTTCTTGTTGGTCAGTGGCCATTTTGTGAAACATCGCCCCTAGCGAGCACATGTTGTAAGTGCAAGACATTGTCCTGGCATTTTGGTTTGTAAAGTGCATTGTCTAAGCAATCCACACCAAATGAACGTGCAAAATATTTGGGAATTTCCCGCCCCACGCGAACAGACAGTCCTGGTGGGAAAATGCCTTTTAAAGGTAGTGTCCAGGTTTCTGGAAAAAATGGCTTGAGCAAACTAAATTTTCAAAATATAAAATTCAGAAGTCCAAACAAGGAGAACAACAACAACAAGTTCGAGAAATCCCATGTCTCTGAAGTACAGTAATTGAAGAACAGTTCATATTTCACTTCAATCAGTCCATAAACTTCCTGGTCACAGATGGACCAAATTCCAACAAAAATCTTTGTTCTGTGTTTCATTTATAACAATTAAAGGCAGAATCATTAGATGACTGAAATATAAAGGAAAATGTGTTAGGGATACTTGCCCTGGATTTACTTGGTATCAGGTTGATATATACTTGTATCGGCCGATACCGATACAAATAAAAAACGGAAATATCGGCTGGCCGATGTATCGGTCGATCCTTAGTCTTATCCCTTGAGTTGAGATATTTCTTTGGATTTTGTGGACCTTTTAGTGATATTGTGTATTGTACATGATGAAATCTCCAAAGTCTTTGCAATTTTTACATTTAGAAATTTTGTTATTGAACTATATATGCATTTTTCTTTTTTCTATTTTTTTTTCTTTTATTTTATTTTTCTTTAAGGATTTTTTGGGCTCTAGTGGCCTTTAAAAGACAGTTGCTTGACAGGATAAGGATCAGAGAGAGCAGGGAATGACACGCAGCAAAGGTTCCCAGGGCAGGAATCGAACTTGGACCGGCTGCCAGCGAGGAACTATAGCCTCTGCACATGGGGCGGGTGCTCAACCCGCTGAGCCCCACACCGCCCCTGCCCACATTCTTTTGCAAAGTAGTGAACCATTTCCCATCTTAATTTCTCAATCATTCAACATGTTGCCAATGATTTTCTCTCCCTAGTTAGTTATCACTCAGAACTGCTCTCTAAATGTCCCAGGTAGTAAAATACAATTTTTTGCAACAGCTTGTTAATTATGATAACTCATAAATTAATGATTAGAAACACTATACATAAAGTGTTTACATAGTTTCCCCTGCATTATGCATTAAGTTATGATTTGTTGAAATGCTTCTAATAAGCACATGTTAATTCAGTGTGCATAAAAGCTGAATGAGCCCAGCTAAACAGCAGGACCTTTATCGCAGCAGATTGCAGGAATTTCCTTTTTGTTTTGGAACCCTCTGAATACAAAGTTTTACATCAGAGCTCATTAGCATTCCGGAGCCTCTAATCTTGGTGACAAAGTCCACCAGGCTTGTTCATTTCCATGGAAAAACAATAACAAGCATTCACACAGAGCGAAGCCGAGCTCTCACTAGTCTTTTCCTCACATTTGACATGCAAATGTTTCCAATATGTGATGAATGCACACGACTGTTGTCTCATGTGGAATTTAAGAAACATGTAAGAAAAAAGAAAGGAAAAAGATTATATTTTAGTTTATTTTGGTTTTGACATTTCACTGATGCTCCTGCATGATGCAAAAATAATCAGGATATCTAATTTGCAATAATCATTTGTGGAATACTACCTACAGATAGTTTGCATAAGGATTACAGTCGTACAATGTGGCTTTGGTGCCTCAAGAAATCAGAAAAGCCCGTCAATACTTTAACAAAACGTCACTGTAAGCACTTGGGATGCAACCATGGCAACGATGTTGGTTTATCTCACAAGTCGAGTTCACTGAGTTTTCACTTTACTGAATCAAACCAAAATTCCTACTGAATTAACACTCTGGAGTGATGGAGACACGGAGAAAGGTTCCAGATTAAAAAACAAAAACAAATCATGTCTCATGAGAATAGATGAAAAAACTTTGCTTAATTTAATATATGTAGGGCCCGTTTGTAACAGGACATCTTACTTCTAGTCTCCATGCTGTGTTTCTTGTCTTGTTGTACGCAACCTCGTTCTCCATTCTGTTGTGCTGCAAAGAAAACACAGCAGTTTTTCAGTTTACTTTTTGCACCATGCCCAGCCTTTCGTGCACACTCTTCCTCACATTTCACACTCTGAGAGAGTGTCTCCAAAAGAAAAAGCTGTGAAGTCGCTTGTGAGTAGCATCTGCGGAAAATCTCCGGACCAAATTGTTCAGAAGATGATCTAGTTGTGCATTGTCTTCTACAGCAATGGAGGGTGCTAGCTAGCAGAACGCTGCTGAGGAGCGTAAACACATCAGAATAAACACACAGATTTGAGTTTCAAATTGGTTCACCTCAATTAGAAACCAAAAGAAAGAATAGATGTGACTGAAATATCAATGGTGTTTGTAAGTTTGTGGTATTCAGGTGGTTAGTAAAAGAAGTTGCTGTGTCCAGGGGCCATAGCCAGAGGGCGCCGGTTAGTTAAATGTCTTTGGTCAGTATTTAAATGAGGTTCTTTTAAATGAGAACACTCTTGTCCTTTATTTTGGAGTCATTTCTGTTTTATCTTGTTGTGAAACTGTTCCATATTTTAGGATCTACACATAGTATCAAATATCACTGAATTGTTTATTTTCATTTTTTATGCTGCTGCTTGAAATGGGCACAAGAATCGTCTCATCGTCATCATTCAGAGCTGGCTCAACTGTGATCAAACATCAACACATGACCACATGTTGAGGGGAATTTCCTTGTGACCGAACGTAGCAGTGCCCTGGCACAGTAACCCAACTTTATAAATCCTTAAATGACTCGAAAAAGCCTCCATAACACATCAGTTTCATAACTGCTGAGCCTCTGTTAAATACCAAAAACGGCAGGCTTAATATTTCCGCCTCAGTAATCTCGGTGTTTTGTGTCAGGTTTGCCGACTAACAGACCGCTTCTTTGAACATGGTGAGAGTGCCACTGTGTTTTTTAGCAGATGGTTAAACCGGCTGCTGCAGTAAAACCTCCAACGTCACAGATCAAGAGCGTTTCTGATCCCATCAGCTCGGAAAGCTGTGCTCGCTGCTTTATCCACAAATTCATTCAAGGCATCGCATAAGCACCGATGCACACAAGGGAAAATCCTCTGAAGGCGGTGAACCCAAAGTTTTAGTGTTTAAATCCACACTACATGTCAGTAATTAATCTCTCTCATTTTTCAAGTAAGGGTTTAAAAAAATCTCTCTTTGTAGTATTATAACAGTGTATTTCATCAGAGGTCATGGCATCCAACTCAGTGGACCTTAACCATTTAAAGCCCAACCCAAGAAATGATGAAGAAAATATCCTCATTTTTTAAATCTGAAGTTTCAAAGTTTCAGAAACTTTTTGTATCAAATGTGATATGCTTGACTTTATAGGGTTAAGAGGACATATGGCATTTTATTACAAGTTGCTGTTTTTTAATGAAATGTGCGTGTCATGTTTTTGTAAAAATACCTCAGAGATGGTCTGTGTCAGTGTATGAAGTGACCACTCCACTGCTTTTTATTCTCAGGGTCTGTCTCTTTTGAGATTAATTAAATGCCTCATGCAGTGTATACATGTTCATACTTTCTCAGCAGCTCGGTCAGCTGTTGATTAAAACTGTCTGTTCAACTTTGTATTGGTGGAAACACGGAAGCGACATATTTCTGCTTCATGCATTTCTGTGTTAACCACGCCGACCAATAACAGACCTATAAGACCAATAATACTTCTCGGAGCCCCCACAATAAGAAAACTCTGCTCGGTCGAAGGGTCGAAAACAAGCCGCAAGATGTCTCAATCAGGTCCACGAGAACGAAATTACGTCATTTTGTTCTTGTTGCCTCAAGAACAAGAACAAAGTTCTCGATTCTCGTGGAGGATGTAACTGGCTTAAGCCTTAAAGTTCTTACTGTGTGACAGAACATACAGTAAATAGCATGAGAGCTTAAGCCTGTTACATCCTCAAAGAGAAGAGAGAACTTTCGTATTGTTCTCGAGGCCACAAGAACAAAATGACGTCATTTCTTTCTCGTGGACCTGATTGGGACATCTTGCAGCTATATTGCAATACATCGAGGGCGTCTGTAGCTTAGGGGAAGAGTGGTTGTCTATCAACCAGAAGGTTGGTGGTTCAATTCCAGACTTCCCCTGGCTACATGCCTTGGGCATGTACCCTTGTCCCCCGCCGTGCCTATTGGGGTGTGAATGGGTGAATGATGACATGTAGTGTAAAGTGCTTTGGATAAAAGCGCTATATAAATACAGTAGGCCTGTGTTGAAAAAATTGATTTTCCAATTCTGAATTGATTTTTATATTAATTTGTATACATCGTGTAACTCAGAGAATTCATTTAAAAAAAAAAGAAAAAAATTTTAAATTAATTTTTTTTTCCAATTTTTTTTCTTTTTGAAATAGGCCATAATTTTTCCCCGTGAACTTTCTGCGTCATTGAATTCACACATAAAACACCATTTAGGTTCAACAAACATCTGGGAAAAAAAATATTTTTTCAGAAAACACTTGTCGAAGATCGAATCGAATCGAATTGAATCGAATCGAATCGAATCGAATCGAATAATGGTAATCAATTGAAGATCTTGAGAATCGGAATCGAAGTGATTCTTAAAATTTGAATCGATACCCAGCACTAAAATACAGTCCATTTACCATTTACATCGAGAAATATCGTATCGTTGCTGCTGTATCGCGATACATATCGTATCGGCAGATTCTTGCCAACACACGCCCCTACTCCCCATGCATACTTTACATTGGCATGGTTGTTCTGGTACGACGTCCTGCCTCCTACCCATATTAAGTCCACTTCAGTTTGCTTACACGCCTAACAGATTTTCAGATCTTTCCACGTCCCTCAGTTCAAACACTAAATTTCCACAAGGTTGGGTGCTATGTTAGTACGTATGACGGAGTCAACTCCCACACAGATAACTTTATCATTGAATATGCCGATGACACCCCCTTGTGGTGATGCTCATTTCTGGAGACGACGAAATGGCATATGGGGATGAGACCTAGAGGCTGGTGGGCTGGTGTGTACTTGACAACTTGGTGCTGTTGTGGAAAAGATCCATAATGTAAAGATTTGCAGGATCCTGAAAGGACTCTGATTTTTTTACTCAGCATGCAAACACTTTCATTAAACAACCCTCTAGCAGATTGCACCAACCGGCAGAGTCCCACGGGAGGGAAATTATTACGTCTACTGGTCTGAACAAAGTCCTTGAGCAGAGACGGAGTGTCCAGGGGCTCAAGTCGGAACTTAACAGGGAAAGCGTGAAATTCCCACAACAATCCCCCCTTTTGATCAATATAAAACTTGTTTTATGTTGATCATACCACAGGAATAGATTTCCCTCTACTGACACCAACAGCATAACCTGTAATAGACGAATTATGCAGCAGAGTTATGAGGGGAGTAAAATAAAGCAATATAAATGACGGATCACTCCAAAACTTGTTTGTAAAGTGTGTCAAATTGTTTCGACATCCCATTTAAAATGTCAGATATTGAATTCTGTGATGAGGTATAGGTATAGCTTTCTTTTGGCTCCATGAAGATCATATTTGTACAAATCCTATGTGAAAAGACTGAGAAAACATTTCTGTTGAAACAAACTTCTGAATTATACTGCGGATTGAATTGGGATTGGCTCGAGTCCCCCCTGCAACTGTGCTTTGGAATAAGTGGGTATAGGCTATGGATGGATGGATGGATGGATGGATGGATGGATGGATGGTGTAAAAAAACTATCCTTTCTGCTGCTTATTATTGGGACAAGGCTTGAGAAGTCTCAGAATTTAAAAAAGGTTTGAAAGTTTGTGCTACCTGGTCTTTCCTATGAAAATTGTGAACAAGTCCTAGTCCTGACTAGCTACCTGAATTCTGAAACCTTGGTAAAAGTTATTTGATGAATAAAGTGTTGTTGGGGACATGCATACATTCTGCTGAGAAATGACTCTCGAGCTTGAAATACATTGTCGCAACCTCCGGTGATCTTTTGCAGGTGGGTGAGCGTGTAAACATTCACTGTCTTTGAGAGTGTGGCTGCAGTGAAATGAAGCATATGGTCCCTAAGTGAAGTGTTAAAGCGTGAAGGGTCTCCAACGTCACGGATTATCGCAGTGACGAAAGCTGGACTTTGGAGAATTCCCCTGTTGTGCGCAGCTTTCCCTTCTTGGTGCACTGGCTGTAGTGTTCCTCACAAAGGGTAGACTTGAGCGTTTCTGCCACATCGGAAGTTTGATTTCCGCTTCCGAAGTTTATGTTAAACCATCTGTTTGACTGAAGGTGTGAGCTTGTATGTGCAAAGTGAGCAACTGTCTCCATATGTGGCAGCTTGTGTGTCTCCATCATTCAGCGCTGCAGATGGAGGCTGCTCTAATGCTACCAGATTAGCTCGGGATCACAGGAACGTGACTGTGATGCTCCCCTCCTCTTGTCGTTTCTCCTTTCTCTGCTCCTCTCTTATCTCTTTTAATCTTTTTATCATACCGCTCACGTTTTCCTGCCCAATATACAAATGTCGGTCAGCGATGTGCGCTTTGATTTTTATCATTCACCTAAAGAAGACACAGACAGGGAGTTAATGGTCAGCCGGGACACTTTGTTGGTAAACAAATATAGTGACACAGTACAGCTTAATCAGATTGACCAGTACAGGAGCTGAACTGAACAGCACGCAAAGGTTTTCCATGTCATGGAAAACTGTTGTGCTGTTCTGTTTTTTTTACTGCTATGTCATGAATAATACAACAACAACACAAAAAAGGCCATTTCTTTTTTAATTAAAAAAAAAAAAAATTATTTAACCTTTATTTAACCAGGAAAGGTCCCATTGAAGTTAAGAAACCTCTTTTTCAAGGGAGTCCTGGCCCAGAGGCAGCAGAAAACACAGTCCAATTACATTTGAGTTATACAATACAAATAATTAAAAACATTTGCAATTAAAAGATGTAATTTCAGGTTCTCTCAATCTGGACTTAAAAGCATTTAAGGAAATAGGTTTGGATAATTTCCAGTCTTTTTGCAAAAAGTTCCAGGTAAACAAAAGCCCTTTTTCCCGGTTCTGTACGTGCAAATGGAACAAAGAGCAGTAAGTTATCATTTGATCGTAAAGAATAAGAACCAACACTTCTCCATGTGATTAAACTACAGATGTAGGATGGCAACAGACCAAGCATAGCCTTATAAATAAATATTTACCAGTGCCCCGATCTCCTGTTGGACAACGATGGCCATCCCACTTTGGAATATAATTCACAATGATGGGTCAAGTTTTTACAGTTTGTAATAAATCTCAGAGACGCATGATAAACAGTGTCAATCTTATGCAGACATTATGCTGAAGCGGTCCTATACACCATGTCTCCATAATCTAAAACGGATAAAAATGTTGTAGTGACTAGCTGCTTTTTTGCTTTGAAATAAAAGCAAAATTTATTTTGAAAGAAAAAGGACAGCTTGAGTTTGAGTTTCTTCACAAGGTTGTCTATATGGGACTTAAAAGTGAGAGCATCATAAAGCGTATTATTATTAGCATGAAACTTTAAAAAAGTCTATTTTCTGTAGTTTTGTCTCCTTGAAAGTGTAGGCTTTTGAAATCTAAAGTCATTATAGGTAGCAATATTAACAGAGAGAACAAAAAGCAGTGATTAAAGCAGGTGGGACTTGATGCAGTAAAATGTAGAAGTAAAAATGGGAATAATTTGGTAAAAATAAAAGTAAACTTTAGTTAGGTGAGACAATAATACTTATCAGAAACAACTTTCAAACCATTGACAGGTCATGATAATACCACTCAAAGTCAACATCCTTAGAAATCTTTCATATTCAGGAAGCTTATCTCCATCCTTACTTAGCTATACTTCTTACAGGCAGAAACTTTCCCAAATAAAACTTCCTCCATCCTCCTTTTTTGGAACCCAAAATTAATTCACAGAGGCATGTTGGCGGTGCTAGATAATAAGAAATACCTACTTTGTCTCAAACAGATTGAATAACCATCTGTCAGGAAGAATTCAGTTCTTAAATGGCAACAAAAAATGTGTCGACGATGCGCTCGTGTCACACGTTATATTTAGATAATGTTGGCTCAAAATCATGGCTCTGAAGTAAGGATGTCTCTTTTTGTTAAACGCCTGTCAACTTGCCTCCTTTGCTCGTCTTATGTAGATGAATCAAATGTGTGCAAATTGTGAAATGAGATACAGCTATGCACACTCCTACACTTCTAAAACTGCTCAGGGGTGCCAGGCCTCATTCTGCAACCCACAGGACCCAAAGATCTGTTACCAATGTCCAAAAGCCAAACATCCCGGATGTCCCATCTGTGCTGCAGACTCTCACATGAATATTTTTTGCAACTGATCAGTGGACAATAAATTATATATGTGGACAAAATTACCCATAACATTTTAAGTGTCTACGAGAGCAATGTATCCTCCCTTATTCATCTTTTTTTTCTTAATTTTTTTTTTTTTGTACTGCCGTTTGTATGTTTAGGTAGGGGAGAATGGGAACAGAAAAAAAGAAGAAATTTGAGAGCATATCTGTATAAATACTTCTCCCATCTGATATTCAATGAAAATATGTTTTTTAAAAAAAATTACATTTCAAAAATGACATATCAGATTTCTATAAAACTCTTGCGCAAAGGCCTGCAACACCCAATACATATACCAGATTGTCGCCAAATTTAGATAAAGCATCTCATTGATAGGTGTATTTAGATCTACGTAAATTTGTTAGACAGTGAATTCTGAGGATGGGATTAATAGTTTTGTTTTGTTGACACACAACAAGGAATTAAAAGGGATTTCTTAGGTTGAAATGCTATTTCCAGATACTTGGGATATCCTTACTTATGTGTTGCTTTGGTGTTGTACATCATTACACGTGCCGCCTATGCATGTCAGCCTTATGACCGCCTGGCATAGTGACGTGGTAACCGACAGGTAATCCCTCCCGTAACGAATCACTGGCCTACAACCAGAGTTCAATCAGCAGATGGGAACAGGTGGCTTAGTTCTATAAAAGCAGGAAAGAGAGGTGACGGCAGCTCACACGCGGACCAAGAGGCAGACAGAGACGGAGGCGCTTTACACTAACGGGGCCAGAAACACAGATAATTTGACGATCGGATTGCCTCTCTGGAATATCTCGAATCATCTCGGCAGCCTTTTGGTGCTTTCAAATAACAACGATGACTGTGATCAGAAGTGGCAGACCGTAAGTACACAACCTCTGACAGGACAGCTGCGCTTGTGCTCATTGTAGTCCCTTTTTATGAGCTGCATGTTTGCAGGTTTGCGTGAATTATTTCACCTTTTTGTAAGCAGAAATGCTTCACAGCGGTAGTGAAAAATACAATGACGCTTGTGTTTACTTGCCTTTATAAAGGAAAAGCACCATTTCTTTTTACCTGGATCTTATTTATAGCATGAAATACGTTCGTAAACTCAACCGGACAACTTTGGAGTTACTTGAAGTCTGTCGGGAGATATTTAGATCTATCGCGTTGGCTTATATATCCATCCAGTGGAAGTTGTCAGGGCAAGCAATTCAGTCTCTAATAAGACATTATCTGCCACAAAATGCCTTCATTTCACCAGTGTTTAATTATTAGTTGCTGTACTATCCCTCTGTACCTTCAGAGCGGCTTTGTTGTCATC